>CM055124.1:25949176-25969176 GCA_029206835.1 Rana muscosa
TAGGGCTACCCACAAAGCATATTTTGCCTGGTTTATCATGAATCGGGTGAAATTCACACTCTGTATGGACGGCTGAATGCTGAGAACCATTCTGCTACTGGAGACAAGTCGCCATCAGGATCCCTTAGTAAAGGGCTGCCTGTAAATGACTTCCTCTGTAACCAGATGCAGTGAGATGTCTCTTTGTCGCTGGCCCAATGGCTGCTGATGGGAGAGACATCTTGCAGCATCTGTCTACAGAGGGAGCGATTCCATAGGGACAAACAAGCCGCCTCTTTAGTGATCCTGACAAGCTTGACAAATCTGCAGCAGCGGGATTGTTAGGGGCAGAGTCACATGTCTGACACCGTCCTTCAGACCAAGAAGGGGGGGGGGGGGAAGATTGCTACAAATACATCACCTGTCTGACACCAGCCTTAGGAGTACTATTGGGTAAATGTCAGATGGGCCACTCTGCCACTGACAATTTGTTAGAATCACTAAGAGAATGCCTTTCTGTCTCTATGGAATGGTTGTCACTGTAGCTGAGCCTGTGAGATGCCCCTCTCATCGCTAGCAGTCCAGATTCAGCAGAGTTTAGGGCAGGACAGAGAGACCTCTCGCTGCGTCTGGCTACAGAGGGAGCAAATCCATAGGGACAGACAGTCTGCCTTTTAGGGATCCTGGCAATTTCTCTAGCGGCAGAATCGCTCATCTGACATCAGGTTTAGATTGCATTCACACCTCTGCTTTATGGTGTGATTTTTTTTTATTTTTTTATTTTTTTTTAGCTGAATTCAGCCACTTTGTATACAGTGAAGGCACAATATGAGTTAAGTTCAGGAGATGGCATGCACCTCTTTGGATTTATCTCCTATTTGTATCTGACGGGTTTATGACTCGGCAGAGGGGAGAGAGGCACACAGAGCAGCTATGCCCGCCCCTCTCCTCTGCTGCACATTCAGAGAATCCTTTGTTTTTTGTGAACAATGTAAATCCTCAAATGTTGCCTCTGCATGATACACATGTGACTTGTGTGCAATGTTTAGACATGTGCGATTCATTTTGGTTTTGTTTCCTTTATTCGTTTTCAAATGAATTTAAAATTTTCAGAACTAAAGGAATTTGAATCAGTCGAAAAATGTATCGACCGCTCCAAATTCTGTGTGAAAGAAAAACTGGTTAAGGAGTGGACCGACTGCTGTGTCCTTAAAGGGGTTGTAAAGGTTCATTTTTTATTTTCTAAATAAGTTCCTTAAACCTAGTGCATTGTTGGTTCACTTACCTTTTTTCCTTGGATTTCCCTTCTAAATATTTTTTTTTCTTTGTTTTCTTTGTCTGAATTTCTCACTTCCTGTTCCTCCTCAGTAAGCTGTTCAGTAAGCTGTTCTGGCTGACTAAACACCACTCGGATGATGGTGTGAAGTTTACTGAGGAGAAACAGGAAGTGAGAAATTCAGACAAAGGAAAAAAAACATTTAGAAGGGAAATCTAAGGAAAAGGTAAGTGAACCAACAATGCACTAGCTTAAAGGAACCTATTTAGAAAATAAAAAACGAACCTTTACAACCCCTTTAACAACTGATGACTTATCAGCTGTCATCGGGTTTCCCCACTGACAGCTGAAAGAAATAAAAGAATGCAGTCAATGGTATGGATTTTAAGGGAAGCCATGCCAAAAAAAAAAAAAAAAAAATCATACCAGACCCTTATCCAAGCATGCAGCGTGGAAGGTCAGGAAAGACCTCCTGAACCATACCAGTCCACATGCCACTCCTTCATGTAAAACAACTACAGTAGGCAGTTTTTGACAAATCCCTTAAAAAAAAATTAAAAATGTTCCCTGGTGTAGATCCATCGCCAATCACGATTTCCGCCTCCACCGCCGACCCGAAAAAAGGGTGAAAAAAAAAAAAAACTCTGGTCCCGACGAAGGCTCCAGCCATCTGACAGCTCTTAAATAACCCCCGTAACATCACTGGGTGGCACCGGCCCCTTGTGACATCGCTGACCCAGTAGGCCCTCAGTGGATAACGTCACAAGGGGGCAGTGCCACCAGGTGATGCCACCAGATGGCCACGCCCCCTTAATTTAAGAGCTGTCAGACGGCAGAGCTGGGACCGGAGGGTTCTTCGGTGGAGATTTTTTCATATATATATATATATATATATATATATATATATATATATATATATATATATTTTAAACGTGTTGGGGTGTGTATGTGTGTATGTATATGTATGTGTGTGTGTGTGTGTGTGTGTGTGTGTGTGTGTGTGTGTGTGTGTGTGTGTGTGTGTGTATATATATATATATATATATATATATATATATATATATATATATATATATTTACACTTTTTGTTGAAGTCAGGGGTACTATATGTACCTCTACTCATCCACATGGGGGGGATTTGGGGACCCCTTTGTTAAAGGGGCTTCCAGATTTTGATAAGCCCCCCACAACCACCGGCCAGGGTTGTTGGAAAGAGGCCCTTGTCCACCTGGTATGAATTTTGGGGGAAACCCTAAGCGTATAAACTTTTTTTTTTGGTATGGAGTTGCTCTCAAAATGCATACCTACCAGACCAGAAGGGAAACCAGCTGAGTCATCGGTTGTTAAAGACGCAGTGGTCAGCTTCCCAACCCGCTCCTTAACCAGCTATTCTTTACACAGATTTTGAATCGGTCGATCGCTTTTCAACCAATCCAAATCCTTCTGAAACAAATTTTTCAGTTCTGCGTGTCTAACGACTTTGTAGAGCACAATTAAAACAATCGCATTTGTCAACCAAAGTTGTACTCCTCCAAAGTTGCATCAAGTCGCACTGTAAAGTCACAATAAAAATCGCACGTTGAAGTCGTACAAGTGGGAATGGAGCCTCACTGTTAGATGCTGAGACCTGAAGGATCAGCACTGGGCTCGGAAACTACGGTGATAGCTGTCCAAGTTCAGGAGATGTCATGCACTTAACTCATAGTGTGCCTTCGCTCTATATAAAGGACCTAAATTCCTGGTATTCAGCTTTAAAATATTGAAATGAACTTTATAGGAAAGAGATGTGAATGTTGTCATTAACCATACACAAGGCAATTTTTTTATTTTGATTAACTTTCAAACCCAAATGTTTCAGGTGAGTTGATGATAAAAAATGGAATGCAATTTAACTGATCAGACAGTCTGATAGAAATCCACTACTGTTCAAAGGTGGGGGGGGAAGCAAGAAAATATATATTCTTGGATCCTTTGTCAATTCTTCTAAAATGATCCTGTGTCTAGTATTGCCTCGGAATGGACTAGGACATAAAAGCTGCTTTTTGATTAGTTGGCTTGGGTTGTTACACTTATGAACTGACAATCCTGAGTTTTATTTTTTATTTGTTTTTACATATGTAAGATCAGATCACATCATGCATCATAAATAAACGAATTGCTAAAACATTTCCCATCCTATTGGAAAAGAACGCCAAGTGGGGAATTCATCAGGACTTGACTCTCTTTAGCCTGTTTAGTTAAGCTTTGAAAATTAAAGAGAGAAGCTGGTTGGTTGCCAGTTTTGATAAATTCCACCTTTTTATGTAGATGCCTACTGTCAGGTTTTAAATTTGGACAGGATGGCTTGAATTAGTCATAAGTTTGGTAGGTGGGTGGGGGCGAAAAGATTGTTTCTGACACATTAATGAGCGATAGCCAAGCATTCATTTACTGAAGACTTTCATTATGTTTGAATCTTCTCAGACTGTAACACCATGGGGGAGATTTACTAAAACTGGTGCACTCCGAATCTAGTGCAGATGTTCATGGTAGCCAATAGGGTTGTCCCGATACCACTTTTTTAGGACAGAGTACAAGTACCGATACTTTTTTCCAAGTACTCGCCGATACCGATTACCGATACTTTTTTTTTTCAATGTCATGTGACAGTTTGACAGGTGGCTGGCACTGATAGGCGACACTTATGGGCACTGACTGGTGACTGGCGCTGATGGGCACTAATAGGTGGCACTGATGGCACTGATGGCACTGATTGATGGCACTGATTGGTGGCACTCGATGGCACTGATTGGTGGCACTCGATGGCACTGGTGGCGGCACTGGTGGCGGCACTGGTTGATGGCACTGGTAGGTGGCACTGGTAGATGGCACTGATTGGTGGCACTGGTTGGTGGCACTGGTTGGTGGCACTGGTTGGTGGCACTGGTTGGTGGCACTGGTTGGTGGCACTGGTTGGTGGCACTGATAGGTGGCACTGATTTCACTGATAGGTGGCACTTGTGGGCACTGATGGCACCAATAGGTGGCTGGCACTGAAATGCTGCAAAAAATGACACAGGAAAAAAAAAAAACTGCAAAAAGCTGCAATGCCCATCTTGGTACACCCTGCACTTGGCTGCAGTAAGCAGCAGCAGACATCTTGTTACACCCAGCCCATATAGCTCGGGCTGGGTGTAACAAGATGTCTGCTGCTGCTTACTGCAGCCAAGTGCAGGGTGTACCAAGATGGGCGTCGGGACCTTTAGCCGCTTACGGCGACCAAATGTGACAGCACCAGTCACCGATCCCGATGCGGCTGTGCCCTACACCCCTGCCAGCTTACCAGGTTCAACTGCAGGTGAGGGACTCACTCTCTGCCCGCCAAATCCGTCCACCGACTGTGCCCGCCCTCTCCAGCCAGACTCCGCCCACCCTTTCCTTTCATAAACTCTGCCCGCGCCCTCTCCTGCCAGACTCCGCCCGCACTCCCCCGCCTTCTCCCGCCCTCCCCAGCCACTGACTCCTCCCGCCCTCTCCAGCCACACTACACTAGAAAAAAAAAGTATCGGGTGAAGCATCGGGAGCATTTGCGCGAGTACAAGTACTCGCGCAAATGCTCAGTATCGGTCCCGATACTAGTATCGGTATCGGGACAACCCTAGTAGCCAATCGGCTTCTAACTTCAGCTTGTTCAATAAAGCTTTGACAATAAAACCTGGCAGCTGATTGGTTTCTATGCAGATCTGCATCAGATATTGCACTCTCCAGCTTTATTAAATCTTCCCCCCACGAGGGGGAGTTTATCAAAACTGGAGCAGACAGAATCTGGAGCAGCCGTGCATGGTAACGAATCTGCTTCTCGGCTCAATGTGTTCAGTTGCTGCTCAGACAAAACCTAACTAAGATGAAATCTACTCCCACCCCCATTCTAAGACTATTCTGTCTACCCTGTGGGGAAAAAAAAGATGTCTATACTTGCCTTATGTACCAGTTCCGGCTTCACTAGTCCACTTTTTAAGCTTTAAAAATGAAAGCTAGAAGCTGGTTTCTCTGGATTCTGTTGGCTCCAATCTTAGTAAATACCCCTCCATGAATGTAGTTACTGACAACATTTAGCTGTTGATTCATACAGGTAGACTTGAGTTGACCATAGACAGCCCTTTTGGGTACATATGGGGGGATATAAGATTTCTTCTGGAATAGAAAACACTGTCTGGAGTTGTGTGTTTTTTTTGTTTGTTTTTTTGATGCTTCTACCTTACCTGTTGGAAAATATCTATGCAACCTGCATGAAGTAAACTGGGGTCCGTCTTCGTTCAATCATTTGGTTGAGTGGTGTGAGGATAGCGATGAGTCTTTAGTCATCAGGGACAGACTGATGTTTCCTTTCTTGTTCTTGGGGAGACATTTGACACAGTTCCCCATAAACGTTTACTGTACAAAGTAAGGTCTGTTGGCATGGACCATAGGGTGAGTACATGGATTGAAAACTGGCTACAGGGGCGAGTTCAGATAGTGGTGATGGGGAATATTTGGAATGGTCAGGGGTGGGTGGTTGGGTCCCCTGAGGTTCTGTGCTGGGACCAATCCTGTTTAATTTGTTCATAAACGACCTGGAGGATGGGGTAAACGGTGCAATCTTGCGGACGACGCTAAGCAGGGCAATAACTCCTCCGCAGGATGTGGAAACCTTGCAAAAAGATCTAAACTAATGGGGTGGGCAGATACATAGCAAATGAGGTTCAATGTAAAATAATGCATTAGGGTGGCAAAAATATGAATGCAATTTCTACACTGGGGGAATCTAGGATGGAATAGGATCTGGGGGTCCTTGTAGATGACAAGCTCAGCAATGGCATACAATGCCAAGCAGCTGCTAACAAACAGAATATTGGCATGCATTAAGGCGATTTAACTCCAGGGATAAAACGATAATGCTTCTGCTCTACAAGACTCTGGTCCGGCCGCACCTAGAGTATGCTATCCAGTTCTGGGCACCAGTCCTCAGAAAGGATGTACTGGAAATGGAGTGAGTAAAAAGGACAACAAAACTAATAAACGGTCTGGAGGATATTGGTTATGAAGAAAGGTTGCGAGCACTGAACCTATTCTCTCTGGAGAAGAGACGCTTGAGAGGTGATATGATTTCAATTTACAAATACCATACTGGTGACCCCACAATAGGGATAAAAAAAATTTGCGGAAGGAAGTTTAACAAGACACGTGGCCACTTCTTAAAATTAGAAGAAAAGTGGTTTAACCTTAAACTATGTAGAGGGTTCTTTACTGTAAGAGCGGCAAGGATGTGGAATTCCCTTCCACAGGCGGTGGTCTCAGTGGGGGGCATCGATGGTTTAAGAAACTATTGGATAAGCATCTGAATGACCACAACATACAGGAATATACAATGTAATACTTACATATAATCACACACATAGGTTGGACTTGTGTCTTTTCTCAACCTCGCCTACTATGTAACATCTGCCCCTTTCTGTAGCCAACCTTGGGGAAGAGATGGACAGATTGTTAAACTGGAATTAAACCCCTCAATTTAAGGGTTTTGGAAAAAAATGTTTTATTCCTGGCATGCCGGGATTGTTTAACTGTCACATTTTGCTTGTGATCTCCTCAACCAAACTGTCAAATCATCCAATGGCTGGCGTCATAACTGATCACATGTGCAGCACCATGACAGTTGCAAATCGAAGGCTAAGATGACAGCTTCCTTGAATAAGGATATGATGGTTCAGTTCCTCTTTAACACATTTCAGTTTATGAATAGATAAAAAAAGCTGCCAACTATCTCTCCCAAAAGGAGTTCGTAGTACTGGCACGTGTTTGTAATGTTTTTAGAGAAATCACGAACATGGTGTATGAAATTTTAAACAGGATCATATCAAGCTGGGTTCACTTGCATTTATTTCCTTTGGCACGCATCACATTGTGTTCTTAGAAGTGTAGTGTTTCCTAGTATGTGTGTCTGGACAATTTTTTTATGGGAAGGCAGTGTGAATATGAGGTAAACGCATCTCCCTGAAAGTGCCTCTAAGCATGCGTTGGCTGCATTTGGCTTCCTTCTGGGTTCGATGCCCGTGTAGACAAGCCCTTTTATGGGTATAATGCTGAAAGATCATTTCCATGTGTTTTTGGGTTTCTTTTTAGTTCTGTATTCTCTAAAATAACACTAGCCCAGCTTCATCCTGGCATGTTCACTTTACCTCGGTGTCCTCCTGATTCTGTAAATACAGGGAGCGCTCCGCCTTGTTGCCGACGGGGACTTTATGTATACTGTGATTCACTTTCAGTGTAATTTAGTTATTGCTCAAGTCTTCTGCTGCCATAGGGCACATCTGCACATGGTTGATTAATGCTGTTTTCAACATCGTGTTGTAACCCTTGCAGGCCTGTTTAATAAAGCAGCGTTCACAACCAATAATGTACAAAGGGCAGATATCCATAGCAGCCAGTAGGATTTGAAACAGAAGGGCACACCCTTATGAAAAATATTGGCACATTTTTCCTAAAGTTGTAGCTAGCTGATAAACAGTTAAAGCGGAGTCTCACCCTAAGGTTGGAACTTCCGCTCATTTGTCCCCCCCCCATTAAGGTGCACCTCTCAGTTCTCTCGGTGCGCTTGCTTGCTGGGAGCAGATTGTGAAAGCAGGTGGCTCTCTGTGAAAAACCTGAAGTTGGTTCCCGAGGGTAAATGTCCCTGACACACATTTTTCGTCGGACGAAGATGTGCTGTACTTTCTCGTTTAGTTTTGATCACTGTAAAAATGCCGCTGACGAACCTAAGGTGACAGCCACAAATCATCCTTTCTAATGATAGGTGTGCTAATGTTCATGCACCAATCGTAAAATTGCGTACCCACTATACAGATTTCTTAGGGTTCATGAGAAACCAGCATCGGATGATCTGCTTAGGTGGCCCAGCCAGCCACTTGCAGCCTTGACATCCTTCAAGAGGAGTTCTACTCGTTTTTGTGTTTGTTAGAAGTCACCAACTACAAAAAGTGTAGCTGCTGACCTTTTAACACGCGCACACGCTCGTGCCTATCCCAAGATCCAGCGATTTGGTCACCGGAACCCTTGCTTATCTCCCTTTTTCTCTCCCCGGCATTTCAACTGTGGGCACATGTCCCAGAAGACTGCAGAGAGGAGAATGGGATCCGCCTAGGTGATCCGAGTGGGAATGGGTGCCTGTCAACTTAAAGGAGAAGTATAGCCAAAGCTTGTTTGACTGTACTTCTCCTCTGGATCACAGGAGTGCAATTAGTTTTGCACTCCTGTGACCCATTTTCAGCAGAGAGTGAGCTGAAGTCCGCTCTCTGGCGTCAGTTTTTCAGTCCAGGCACCGCGACAGTCAGTCTGGATCCGCCAGGTGCCTGGACTGACACCCGTCTCAGCCTCTCGTCGAGCTACTGAGAGCCTGAGACAGCCTTTCCCCGCCCCTCCACAGCTCAGCACTCCAATGAGTGTGGAGGAGCAGAGCAAAGAGCTGTGACGGACAGACTACAGTTCTCTGCTCACGGAGCTCTGAAAATGGAGCGATTTGGCGGTGTTCGATCGCTCGGTTCTCAGTGTAGAGGCGCCGGGGGACAGATGCAGCATCCATCAAGGCTAGTGATTCAAGAAAAAGGGGGGGGGGGGGGGGACGGACCTTTTACTTCAATCTTAAGACTTCTTTTTAAAAAATGGAAGGAGCCAATCGTATACAATTGCTGTTTGGGTATTATGACAGGAGACAGTGGCAGCTGTCAGAATACATTAGCTGCAGAAGGAGATTATCCCATCTGCACTGTATAGCTTGGATGAGGGTATCGGATTCTTTTAGCACAGCCTGCAAATAAATATTCCATGGGGTTGATTTACTCAAACTGGAGAGTGCAAAATGCAGTGCAGCTCTGCATAAAAACCAATCCGCTTCCGAGTTTTGTTATCAGAACTTAGGCAGGCCATACGCGGTTCGAATCTCGGCCTGTTCAGCAGGAAGCAGCTGAGATTTTAACTGTGTATGGGCAGGCCGAATGTACCAAGTTGACCAATCAGCTTGGGTACAATCGCATGCCGTGTTTTACCTGCGATTATCTCTAGCAGCTGCTAGCAATATTCAGTTTTCTCCCAGCGGGGATAGCTTCCTCTGCCTTTCCCCATCGGGAGAAGACCATGGCCCGGCAGGAAGGATTCCTGCAACAACACTGTCTGATGGGGGAATTGAGCAAATTACTTTCCAACCCCTGATTGCAGGAAAGACTTGTTCCGTGTATGGCTGGTCAAAATTTGAACAAGCTGACGTTAGAAGCTGATTGGCTACCATGTACAGCTGCACCAGATTTTGCACTCTCCAGTTTTAGCCAATCCTCCCCAATGTGTGCCGCCGCCTAACACTGTTCCATACTGTGGCTTCAGTTAACATTCTAGCCGGTGTTGGAGGATTATGCTGAGACTTCTGTGTTTGTATTGTGGACAGATTCCTGCCATGAGTTGTCTACTGTTTTATCTAGTTTGCCCCACCCTGCTCTATTACCTTAGGGCATTTATTCTAAGTTCTGTCTTCTTTCTAATGCAGGTAAAAGTTCTATGTACTTTTAGCAATTTTATCCCCCCCCCGTAGTTTTATCCAATAGCATTTTCAAGGAATTTAAACGTATCTAAACCTAACAACAAAAATGTAATGTATCTCTGCTTACCAGCAGTGTTAACGTGGTTGTAAGGCCTCGTGTACTGTTGCTGGTAAACGTTTAGGAGCAGTTGGGCATTTTTTTCAGCTGCCCCTGAACTCTCCTCTGTTATCTTATCAGTACATGTACACAGGGTCCTTTCTAGGCCGTTGAGTTTAGGGACGTAAAAAAATGCATTCAGGACCAATGTTCCGAGGCATTTAAAACGCCAAATGCCTGTAACGGCTTGTAAACGCTGCTAAACAGTAATTTGCATTTAGCAGCGTTTCATTTACAGACGTTTTTTAAAAATAAAAAACGCTGCTAAACGTCGGCAGGTAAACACGGCTAAACGGACATTTTTAAACGTCGGATTCTAGCGGTCAAGTTAAATTGTCCAGGAAAGGTTTAACAACTTTCCGTGTACATGAAGCCTAAACTTTATTTTTTGTTAATTAAAATAACAAACATGTCCATACTTAAAGGGGTTGTAAACCCTCATGTTTCATTTTAATGCATCCTAAGCATTAAAGAGGAAGTAAACCCTTATTTTTTTTATTTTTCAAAGCACCCTGCAAGACAAAGGCATAATGAGCTAGTATGCATAACATACTAGCTCATTATGAAGTGCTTACCTGCGATCGAGGCCCCTGCAGCGGTGCTCGTTGCCCTCCTCCATCAGGGCGCCATCTCTCAAGGAGTGACTTCCGCATATCGCAGCTCTGGCGCTGTGATTGGCCGTAGCCGCGATGACGTCACTCCCGCGCGGGAGCCGTCAGTGACGGCACGATCGCCTTCACTAACGGCACACTCAGTGCGCCGTTGTCTAGGAGATATTTGTTGCACCTACAGGTAAGCCTTAATCTAGGCTTACCTGTAGGTTAAAGTGGTCTGTAAGGGTTTACAACCACTTTAAGGTGAAAAAACACCTTGCAGTGACCGGCCCCCCAGCTCCCCCTTGTTTTACTTACCTGAGCCCCGTATTTCCCTCGGTGGGAACGCGCTGTCCCTTTTTTATAAACGGGGTCCCGACTCTTAATTGGATAGATTGATAGCAGCGCAGCCATTGGCTCCTGCTGCTGTCAATCAAATCCAATAATGCTTGCGCCAGGGGGGCCGGGGCCGAGTCAGGCATTCGTGTCTATGGACACAAATGCTGGACTCGGGAGTGCACCCGCTAGGTAAACCCTATGGAGAGCGCTTTTCCTAGGGTGTTATCTGATGCGGGGAGGAGCCGCCGAGGGACCCCAGAAAAGGATGTTTGTTATTTTTTATTTATTTTTAATTATTTTTATTAAAGTATTTTTTAAAACGGACCTTACAAACAGTGAAAAAGAGTGACCCTGGCACAACACCAGGCCCCTCTTTTGACCAACATGGTCAACCGATACACATCACTTTCAATCTACCTAACATGGGTAACTGACTGTGCAAACTTATTGAAAAACCTATCCCCCCCCCCCAACATATGTTTATTTGTAAAGGCTCGTTTGAATTTTTTATTTTATTTTTTAATCACTTTAACTGCTCTGTGCAATGGTTTTGCACAGAGCAGCCCTGATCCTTCTCTTTGGCAGGTGCCCCAATGCAAAGCTGCAGTGGGACAACACTGGATCTGCTGGACAGGTGATTGTGTGAAACCAGGATGATAATGCATAACAGGTAGGCTTATTAAAAATATCAGGGGGAGTAAAATGATTTCCCTCTTCCTTCTCACTTAACCGAATCGGACAACTGTGGCCTGACAAAGTCTTCTTTATGCTAGGTTCACACAATGAATCGCCTTTGAATTGCACAGGAATGTAAACCGCATTCTGGTGCAATTCACATGCGATTCAGTGCAGAGTGATTTGTGCCAATTCATTTTAACCATTTTACCATGCAGTTCGTTGCAGGCAAACGTGCAGAGTTTGCGGTATGATTAAAATTGTACTGACCCCCACTGCAGATCGCAGGGGCAGTGCATTTTGAATGTGGTATGGGAAACATGTATGTATCGTGTGTTTCCTGCATAGCATTCTAGTATGATCTGAGGGTTACACTGGCCATGCCTGTGTAACAATCGCATAAGCCAGTTTCCTGATATGAGATGTTTGGAAGACGGCCCTTAAGACGTAGATGGGGGTCCCACTGTGCCAGTATGGCCAGGGGAAAAGATTTTTCACAAGAGGCAATGAATATTCCTGGGGGCTGGAGTTGTCCAATTCCATTTAAAATGCAACTCCAGGATATCTCCCAACCCAGCCCCCCCTAACTGCTGGTATGAAAAAAGGAATCCTCTTTAAATGGCAATTTTACTTGCCTGGAGCTATGGTTGCGTAACAATCCTCCTGTGATCATTCTTTGGGTGTCCACATCTTTCCCTGCACAATGTGGACATCTGTTGGTGAAGATGACACAGCTGCAGTGTCCTGTCTCATAGGATCCAGGGGCATGAGAACTCATGGGCGGGGGGGGGGGGGGGCATGAGACCAGTGCCCAAAAAGATAACAAGCAAGGAAAACATGCCTGGTCCTCAGGGCAGGCTATTAACATTGCTCATAGAGGAAACTGTGACTAATCCATTACACTGCAAAATGGCTTGGAGGTTCTTGCAATCAAGAGGAGTAAGGCAGTAAATTTTCCTTTTTATTATTTTTTTTTTTCTGGAATTGGGCTTTAAGTATAATACAGTAAGACCTTGGATTGCGAGCATAATTTGTTCTGGAAACGTGCTTGTATTCCAAATTTATATATATATATATTGTATGAATATGAGAAACCCAGATGATTTGTTCCACAAAAAAGCTGTCCGCATAGCCCAACTATTTTTAAAGGAGTAGTAAAGTTACACGTTTTTTCACCTTAATGCATCCTATGCATTAAGGTGAAAAAACATTTGACAATACCGCCCCCCCCCCCCCGAGCCCCCGTTTTTCTTACCTGGCCCCTCGAAAGTCCCACGCTCGTCCCCGTCATCCTCTTCGTTTTTCAGCCTGACCGCCGATTGGCTACACTGGATGGATTGAAAGCAGCGCAGCCATTGGCTGGCGCTGCTGTCAATCACATCCAATGACGCGGGGGGCGGGGCCGAGTGATACAGTCGGCGGCTATGGCCGCCGCTGTATCACGGGAGCGTGCCCGCAATCACTCCACACCATACGAGCTCACTCGCATTATGGTGTGGAGTCCTTGCGGGGAGGAGCCAAGACAGCCGCCGAGGGACCCCAGAAGACCAGGATCGGGGCCACTGTGTGCAAAACGAGCTGCACAGTGGAGGTAAGTATAACATGTTTGTTATTTTTAAGCAAAAAAAAGGGAAGCTTTAGTGCTCCTTTAAGCTTTTTGGATAGGGAAGGGTTCTCACCCCTGTAACGTTTGTTTTGCTGTCTGTGCCCCTGTTCAGAACATTTCACCTCACTTTCTGTCCCAAGGACAATTGGATTTTGGGTTGTTGTGGAATCATGGCCTGGTCATTCCCCATTATATCTCTTACTGGTGTGAAATGCCCTTCCTAGGGATAGATTTCATCTCACTTCTGTTGTCTTCCTCCGGTTGTAAGTAGGAGTTGTTTGTAAGTTGGATGTTTGTAACTAGGGGACCACACACACACACACACACTCAGCGGCCACTTAATTAGGTACACCTTGCTAGTACCATGTTGGACCACCTTCAGAACTGTCTTAAATCTTCGTGGCATAGATTCAACAAGATGTTGGAAACTTTCCTCAGATTTTGGTCCATATTGACATGATGGCATCACGCAGTTGCTGCAGATCTGTGAGCTGCACATCCATGATGCGAAACCAACGACCATGCCACGTTCAAAGACACTTAAATCCCATTTCTTCCCCATCCTGATGCTCGGTTGGAACTTCAGCAAGTCATGTTCACCACATCTAAATGCATTCAGTTGCTGCTATGTGATTGGCTGATTAGCAATTTGTGATGCCAAGATTCTCACTCTCTCTCGACTGCCTTTTACAGGCAGGGACCACGGGTCCCTTTTCAGTGTAGCAAAAATAGAATAGGACATTAGTGCTAGCTGTCCTAAGGTGGACTACTGCTCCCAGTAAGTTCTCTTCAGGCCCTCCTGGCTGCAGCTGCCCGTGACATTGCAATCCTCACTGGCTCCACACCCAGCTCTTATGGTGACCTCTCAGTCCTCTCTGGCATTCTTCTCCAGTCCTCCCGCTAGCACATGTCTCTCGCCAGCCCTCCTGGCTGCTAACCGGTGGTTCCCTCCTGAAGACTTGCCCGGCAGGACTAGCTCCTGCTGTCCTCTGACTCCTCTCTGTGCCTCTTGTTCAGACCCTTCATGAGTTCTTAAAGGGGTCCGTCCTGCACCCAGGACCCAGGTCACCCCCCCACCCCGACTGGGGAGCTCCCTCAAAGGGGCCCCGACAGCCTAGTAGTACTCTATCCTCAGTTCTGTTACCTGACAACTCCTCCCCAGCTGGGCTGACTCCAGGTATTTCAAGGAGGCCTGCCAGTCCTAGTTGGGGATTGGTCAGGGCTCCCTGAGACACCCCAGACAGCTCCCCCTCTCTCTTTTTGAATTATCTTGAAGGAAAAGGGAGGTGACAGTGGAGTGATGCTGTCTGAATCACAGCTGCTACTCTGAGCCACTCCCAGCCCACACAGATCAAAACAAACAGGCCTGCTTAAATTTACCTGCACTCACCAAAAATCTTACCTCCTAGCACCTACCTCACAAATAAGTTCAAAGGTTCTTTTCAGGTTGAGCACCATAGAATGATGTGGCAGGTTTCTTTTTAAACCCAGGCATGTTGTAGTATAATCTAGTTGTAAGTGATATCGCACACACTGGCTGTAAGATTCATTCCTATGGAATCTTCTTTTTGTGCTGATGCATTATGATGACATGCATCCCCTGTAGGCATGTTCTTGGGCACATTGGAATTCAGGTGAACATGCTACAAGTTGCTAATGCTGCATGTGAGCAGAGAGCTACAGATTGTACAGAAGGATAAAGTTGATCAGTTGCTGCAAAGAGAAAATAGGAAAATGACGGAGCTAGTAAAACGTGGATCATATACTGCTGGAGACAATGGAGTAGGTGATCATTTAAACCATCTCACAATGTATGCTGACTCGTTCATCTCACCGCTTATTATGATGTCACTGTCTAATATTTCACAGCCTGCGGTAAGGTAAGATTGTTGGAATGTGGCCAATACATTCCTAACAATGCAGCACTAAACTGTTTAATTGGGGGAGGGGGGGGGGGAGTGGCAAGCTTTAAAGTGGTGTTCCATCCTAAAATATTATATATATATATATATATATATATATATATATATATATATATATATATATATATATATATATATATATATATATATATATATATATATATATATATATATATACACATACACACATACACACATACACACATACACACATACACACATACACACATACACACATACACACATACACACATACACACATACACACATACACACATACACACATATATATATATATATATATATATATATATATATATACATACACATACCAGAAAGGGCGGTTGCTATGCGGAACTTGCTGATCTGTCTCTTCATCCACCGCAGCAGGTCTTCTTCCTCGTCCTCGTCGCGGTGTCTTCTAGGGCATGTGACGCGCTGCCTTATGGGAACTGTGTGTATCCCAGAAAGCAGCCGCCCATTCACAAATCAGCGCGAGACTCGCGCATGCGTTGTAGAAAACGGGCAGTGAATCCAGCAAGGCTTCACTGCCTGTTTCCCTTACTGAGGATGGCAGGGCCGGGACCCTCCACGATCGAGGGGTCGGCCTCGGGGAGGGGGGGGTGGGGGCTGACATCGCGGGTGCCTAGGACAGGTAAGTGCCATATTTAAAAGTCAGGAGCTACAGTGTTTGTAGCGGCTGACTTTTAAAAAATAAAAAATCGCGGGTGGAATACCGCTTTAAATATGTTTAGAATTTAGCTTCTAACATTTTAAAATTTCCTCTGAAAACACTAAGGTAGCTAAATTTTTGTCCTGTACAGTAGTACTGTGAAGTTCTATATATCCAAGAACTTGCTTTGCATGTAAACATTTTAAAGGATAACTTCAGGTTCTGCACACATTTTCTATTGTCCTTGTAGCCCCTCGGCTAATGCCATTCGATATGCAGATATTGAATTTCAAATATCAGTAAGGGTCCATTCACAAGCGCTTTCCGCCCGGCGGGCTCCGTTTTTTCACAGCGTGGGATCGATCCGCTGATTCCTGCTGACCGGGCAGATTACAGGTCCGTCTCCGCTCACTGTGCTGAGATGGACCTGTGTGAGCCCCACTTTCCTGTATGGGGCGATCCGATGAAAACTGATCGCCTGTCTGTCTGGTTTTTATCCCATCCGATCTGCCAGATGGATGGAAAATGGGGTTTCCATCTGCCTGGCTTTCACGGACAGGATCGGATAGTATCGGGCATCAGTGGACATGTCACCGCTGACATCCGGCACTCCATAGGGCTGAATGGAGCGTCCGATCAGGTCTGCATAAAAAAACTGACAGGCGGACCTGATCGGCGAGCCTGTGTGAAAGGGGCCTAAGTCAGGGCTGTTAGAGAGGCTGTTAGAGAGGCTCAGAGCACCTTGTTGGGGGATTGTAAAATTTGCATATTTAGTGCCTTGGTTACTCTGGAAGATAGGAAAATGTATAAGCAATGCCTGGTTTAAAAATGAACTTGTCTAGTTCAAAATATGGGAGTTGCTTTTGTAGAGCTTTAGGCCCCATGCACACGAGACGCAGGTGCAAACTCTGCTGAACACACGTTTTTAAACGCTGAAACCGGCGTTTATAAACGCGCGTTTTGCCGCGTTTGCGGCCGCGTTTAGCGGCGTTTAACCGCGTTTGCGTTTATAAGCGTTTCATCATAGACCCTCCCTAAGCTCAAAAAACAGTAAATTTTAACCATTTCAGCCAGTTTGTGAGACCAGAGTGAGTAGCAGCAGCTGAGAGAGCAGCAGTGTACTTGTATTTAGCGTATCACTTGCCACATCATCTGCCACAAGTTGTGGATTGTCCACCTGCCACGTCACCTGGCCACATCACCTGGCCACGTCACCTGCCACAAGTTGTGGATTGTCCACTTGCCACGTCACCTTGCCACATCACGTGCCACGTCACCTGCCACAAGTTGTGGATTGTCCACTTGCCACGTCACCTGGCCACGTTACCTGCCACGTCACCTGGCCACGTCACCTGCCACAAGCTGTGGATTGTCCACTTGCCACGTCACCTGGCCACATCACCTGACACAAGTTGTTGATTGTCCACTTGCCACTTTACCTGCCACAAGTTGTGGATTGTCCACAATGCGATGC
Organism: Rana muscosa; assembly: GCA_029206835.1. Taxonomy (NCBI): domain Eukaryota; kingdom Metazoa; phylum Chordata; class Amphibia; order Anura; family Ranidae; genus Rana; species Rana muscosa. The sequence continues at coordinate 25,966,416 of CM055124.1, forward strand.
AAGCAATTACAGTTTTCTTTTATATTTTTTAATAGTTTTTCATCATTTGCCATCATTTTTGAGATTTCTAATGTTAAAAAATAGGTCACCTTTAAAAACGCTTATAAACGCGGCAAAACGCCGGTACCCCGCGTTTAGCCGCGTTTAGCCGCGTTTAGCAGCGTTTAGCGTCTGAAACGTGAAAACTTTTGCGTCTGAACCTATTTTTTTGCTTCTGGAAAAACGAGGTTAAACGCAGCTGCTTGTAAACGCCAAAAAAACGAGTGTGTGTGCATGGACACATAGGATAACATTGAATGGGTTCAGGAGCAGTTGAAAAAAGCGTCCAACTGCCTCTGAACGCGCGTTCAACAGCAAATAACAGCGTCTCGTGTGCATGGGGCCTTAGTCTTAGCCTTGGTTCTCACCTGAGCCATTTTCCGGCAGCCTGCAACATGTCAAGTGTGAATTTATGCTCTTCTTCCTCCCCCCCCCCCCCCCCCCACGTTTTGAGTCATTGCGACAAAAAATACTTCTTGCTTCTACTTTTTGGCCGATTCTTGTGATACACAATGCCTGAAAATCGCCAACAAGTTGCACTGAGACATTTGTTGTCATCATCCCTTTCATCTGCTTCTTGGTGGTGTCTTGTGCTATCAGAGCTCTTAAGACAGGGGTGTCAAACTCCATTTTATCGCAGGTCCTGTGTGTTTTGGGTCTGGTTAAGGTACAAATTCAGGCAAGAATTTGGACCTGAATTGGTGGACAGATACGCACCCGACCCCCATGCTGGGAACCCGTGGCAGGAGATATTTAAACATGACGGTGTATTGGCAATTTTGGGCACTGAAGCATGGTTGGTTATTGATGTAGTAGGAGGCATATCTTATTTCATTTTGTGAAAAATTATTTTTAAAGGGACAGCGCACATTCATTATGTGTGTGTGTGTGTGTGTGTATGTGTATGTGTGTGTATATATATATATATATATATATATATATATATATAACTCACTCACTCACTCACACACTCACACACTCTCACACTCTCACACACTCTCACACACACACACACACACACACACACACTCACACACTCACACACTCACACTCACACACTCACACACTCACACACTCACACACTCACACACTCACACACTCACACACTCACACACTCACACACTCACACACTCACACACTCACACACACTCACACACTCACACACACTCACACACTCACACACACACACACACACACACACTCACACACACTCACACTGTTTAGTGGTTTGCAGCAGTCCCACGCCAGCGTATCTTTAATCCCCAACACACATTTATTATTTCAGGTACTTGTATAGCACCTATTGTACATTGACATCAATCCCTGTCCTCAAGGATCTTACAATCCTAAGGTCACACCCTCACATTCTTTCTAGGGCCAATTTAGATGGGATCCAATTAACCTATTAGCATGTCTTTGGAATGTGGGAGGAAACCCACGCAGGCACATGGAGAACATGCAAATTCCAGGCAGGTAAGCCCTTGGTTGGGATCCGAACTGGTGACCCTAGTGCTGCTATGTGGAAGTGCTAACCACTTAGCCATATTTTGTGTGTTCATATCCACCGAAGTAACGCACGAGTCTCTCTATATATTTAACGTGCGTTTAAAGCGAAGCTCCACCTAAAAGGAGGAAGCTCCGCTTGTTTGCTTCCCACCCCCCCCCCTTTCGCTGCCATATTTGGCACCTTTCGGTGAGGGAGGGGGGAGCGAGTATCTGCTTTTGACAAAGTCACCTGGAAATTCAGCTCCCCTCCTCCTTCCCCTGCCGCCGGGGCATTCACAAAGTGCAGTGCGCTTCGCATGTGCAGTAGGGAACTGGCTGTGTAGATTCCCTTACAAGAAATGGTGGCGGCAGCACCCGAGAGCCGATTGAAAAATTGGCTGGTGTGAAGACACTGCTGGATTCCAGGACATTAAAGTGTCCTTATATTAAAAGTCAGCAGCTACAGTATTTGTAGCTGCTGACTTACATTTTTTTCTGGAGGTGTGTGTGTTTCCTTAACACATGCTGGGGCACACTGTGACGTGCTACAATGCATTTTCACCCAGTGCATATAAACCGGTTCTTTTGGAAATGGTGGATTTCTGTTTATCTGGAGCAGGGCAGCCTAATGTACGTGGCTTTCCAACGATGCTGACTCTGAATTCAGGTTACATTCAGTTGGTTGACTTTTTTGCATCTATTTGTGGGTGGTGTGTGTGGTGTTTTTTGTCTCCCCCCCCCCCCCCCCCCTCTTTACACCGACAAACCTCTGTCTACCATCCATAGTAAAAAATTAAATAAATAACTTGCTGTATCCATTTGAATATTTTTGCTTATTTGTCAAACTCCGACTCATCAACCAGATCCGAGCAACCCGACTTCTTAAAAGCCGCCTCTTTAAACAAAAGCATTACCGCTCTTAAAGATACCAAGTGGCTGTGAGGGGGATTTGTAAAAATGAAAGGCATGGTGATGAAAAGATTTTCAGAGGAGGAAGTAGTAGAGGAGCGAGTAAAAAAGGGGATCCCTTTTAATCATCTTGGCAAAAAAAAAAGTACGCCGTCGCTTCTCTATAAACAATAGAAGGCTTTTTTTTTTTTTTTTTTTTTTCTCTGATTGACATCTGCTAATAAAGCACAGCTGACCTATAGTAAAACTGCGGTCAGGACTAACCTCACCAATCAACTTTGTAATATTTGGTTATGTATGTTTGCTTTCTCTTGTGATGTGCATTGTT
>CM055124.1:25974176-26111676 GCA_029206835.1 Rana muscosa
CATTACTATGTGGGTTATATAGAATTACCTTCAGGTGCTGGCACTGGCAACTTCCAAAACAGGAAGTACCCTCCCCTATATAAGCCCCTCCCATCCGGGAGTACCTCAGTTTTTTGCCAGTGTCTAAGGTGTTGGCCAAGGTTAACATGTATTCATCTGGGCTTGTGTACAGGTTCTCTGGGCCTTAGCAAGCTATTCCGGATCCGACCAAAAAAAGCTTCATAGCTAAACGGTCGGTACCCGGGCCTTGCAGAGAAGAGCAAGGTTTTGCCTGTAATGCCTCTCTTAGGAGGGCTGGACCCTGGGATCCAGAGCTCTGGTCATACCCACGACCAAGATGTTTTCTGTGCAGGGTGCTATACAGGTCCAGGGGAGTGGAATCCTTGGGAACCCGGTCCCTGAAGGTCTAGTACAATGCCTGCCGTGAAAGGTGAAGTTTGGGCTTCTGTGGACCAAACAAAGTCCTGCGGTGGGGAAAAGGTAAGTGGGGGCCCCTCAGGAACTTGGTTCTATTGAGGGGACCCCCAAGCCTAATATGTCTTTCTGCCTGTTACCTAAAAGGTATTCCCGCTAATAGCTGTATATGCCTAAGAAATCCTAGAAATGTTTTTTCATAAAGTAAGTTTTAAAAACTGTAAACCTGGAAATGTTTTTCATAAAGGAGGTTTTAAAAAAAAAAAAAAAAAAGACAAAAGTGCGGTACCTGTGTTTGTCCACTAGAGGCCGCTGTGGAACGTCTTTTTTTTCTTGGGACTATTCCTTCCATGGTGAAAGTCCAGGCAGATGAGTGAGCTCTCTATCAGGGAAGCTGCATTCCTCTGTCATGCTGCCAAGTAGTTTCCTTCCATCCCCGAGTCCTGGTGAAACAGGGACCCTGGCTCCTCTCCCTACAGGGCGCCAAGAGCGCATGCGCGCTGCGCGCGCACACACGCTTTATTTTTATAAATTTAGCTTCAAAAAGTGGGCGGAGCCTGGCGGATGACGCGCTCTGTGCGCCCAGCGCTTCTGCGCATGTGCGGGCGTCCCAGCAAGATAAAAGGACTCAGTCCACGCTGCTTGCTATGGACACAGAGCATGAAAAGGAGCTGGTAGCATGGTATAGGGGCTTACAGCGGGCGGTTGATACAGGCATCCCCAGAAAGACGCATTAGTAGACACCCACTGATGTACATAGCAGCAAATTGCAGTAGACTATTTCAGTAAGGGGTGTATTGCGGCTGGAATACCTCAGCTTTGAACTAAGGAATATGCCGCCTAAAAAACTCAGAGATATACCTCTCAGGAAGTGTAGGGGGTCTCCATCGGGCTCTGAGGATCTGGAGCAGTCATCTGCACCCTCCTCACCTGAGAAATCAGAGGTTAATACCCATAAGGAACCCCCGGGAGTGCCAGGTACTGCGGCTGTCCTCAGTCCACCTGCTCCTGCATATATAACAGAGGAGGTTTTTTCCTCAACTCTGGAGGGATTGGAGCAGAGATTGGCAGCATTGATCGCTTCTTCTCTACAGGAAAGAAAGCGCGCCAGATCTCCATCACCTCCATTAGAGTGCCTGTTGGCAGAGCAACAGTCCCAGGAAGGGACCGACCTACCTGAAGGGGATCAGGAGGAGGTTAACTCTGTTTTTGAGGAATCGACAGTAGATGAACCATTTTCAGCATCACAGACTGAAAGATTGTGGGTCCAGACCCTAACTGACATGGTTCGATCTGCATTTAAAATGCCTCTTGTTGAACCATCAACTACTGCTGTCTCCTCATTGGGGTCGCTAAAAGCTCCCCAGGTTAATTGCTCCTGTCCAATACATCCATTATTGGAAGGACTTATATACCAGGACTGGGAACATCCTGATAAACTATTTGTTCCGCCTAAGAAATTTCCGGTGATCTATCCCATGGAGGAAAAGTTCACCCAGAGATGGAATGTTCCTACGGTGGATGCAGCCATCTCTTCTGTGAACAAATCACTGACATGTCCAGTAGATAATGTTCAAATGTTCAAAGATCGAGTAGATAAAAAATTGGAATCTTTATTAAAATCTGCTTTTTCCACAGCAGGGGCTGTTACAGCCAGCAGTGGCAGCTATTGGGGTCTGCCAAGCTTTAAAGGATCAAATGAAAATGGTCCTGAGGGATTTGCCAGACCAGCAGGCCCAGGCTCTGGCTGATCTGCCTAGAGCATTATGCTTTGCGGTTGACGCCATCAAGGATTCTATCCATCAGGCCTCCCGCTGTCTTTGGTACATATGCGTAGGCTTCTGTGGCTCAAGAACTGGTCTGCTGAGGCTCCCTGTAAGAAGCTCTTAGTTAGCTTCCCATTTCATGGGGAACGCCTTTTTGGCGAGGACCTGGATAAGTATATCCAGAAGATTTCCAGTGGTAAAAGTACTCTCTTACCGAGTAAGAAGAGGTCTAGGGGTCCATCTTTTAAGAGGACTACCTCTCCTATCCCTGCGACGTCTGCTACTAAGCAGTTCCGACGGCCTCCTCGGTCAAACTCAGGGGGTAAAAATCAGGGACAGTCACAGGGTAATAAGAAACCCTGGATCCGAAGGGGTACTAAACCAGCCTCCAAGTCAAGCCTATGAAGGGCTGCCCCCACTCAAACGGGTGGGGGGAAGACTTCAGTTGTTCGCAGAGACCTGGCGGGAGACGATCAAAGACAGATGGGTGCTCTCCGCAGTAACTCTGGGATACAAGTTGGAGTTAAAAGAGTCTCCTCCTTCCCATTTTATGTGGTCAGGCATGCCAAGAGACCCTCTGAAAAGAGGGTCTCTCCTATTGGCGTTAGAACAACTATTGCTCCAAGGAGTAATTATGGAGGTTCCTATGGAAGAGTGGGGGTTGGGTTTCTACTCAAACCTTTTCACAGTCCCGAAGCCAAACGGGGACATAAGACCCATATTGGACCTAAAGAGTCTAAACAAATTTCTAAACGTCCGGTCTTTCCGGATGGAGTCGATCCGATCGGTCACCGCTGCCCTACAAGGGGAGGAATGGTTAGCCTCGATCGACATCAAAGATGCTTACTTGCATGTTCCCATCTTTCCAGGTCATCAAAAATTTCTACGCTTTGCAGTAGAAGGGCGCCATTTTCAGTTCAGAGCCTTACCATTCGGTCTGGCCACAGCACCACGAGTGTTCACAAAAATTCTGGCCCCACTGTTGGCCGATCTAAGAACACGAGGTGTAACGATAATGGCATACCTAGACGACCTGTTGTTGATGGACCACTCAGTTGCCAAGCTAGATGTGGTAATTGTCGATACAATCAAGTATCTAGAATCTCACGGTTGGGTCATCAACCTGGACAAGTCAGCCCTACAGCCAGTGAAAAACCTGGTATATCTAGGGCTACGGCTGGATTCAGACCAGAGGAAGATTTTCTTACCTCTAGACAAGGTATCCTCTTTGAGGGGCTTGGTCCGTCTGCTTTGTGCAAAAAGACAGCCGTCCATACGCCTGTGCATGAGGCTGCTAGGAAAGATGGTAGCATCATTCGAAGCTGTGCCATACGCCCAATTCCACTCAAGGAATTTACAGAGGGCCATATTGTCAGCCTGGAACGGAAAAATTCAGGCTCTAGACTTCCCGATGGCTTTGTCCCCTTCCTTCCGTGGTTGATCCCCCAGAATCTCCAGAAGGGAAAACCCTTCAGTCTGATATCTTGGAAGGTGGTCACTACAGATGCCAGCCTTATAGGCTGGGGGGCAGTACTGGAGCAATGGTCTCTCCAGGGCAGATGGTCAAATGTAGTAAAAACCCTGCCCATCAATCTCTTAGAGATACGAGCAGCCCGGTATGCCCTAGTAGCCTGGACATCCAGACTCCAAGGGTCCCCTGTCAGAATTCAATCAGACAATGCCACAGCAGTGGCATATATCAATCATCAGGGAGGCACCAGGAGTCGTGCAGCCCAGAGGGAAGTAAGTCACATCCTGGAATGGGCAGAAAAGCATGTCCCATGTATATCAGCTGTCTTCATTCCAGGGGTGGAGAATTGGAAGGCGGACTTTCTGAGTCGCCAACAGTTATGCCCAGGGGAATGGTCCCTTCATCCCGAGGTCTTCCGAGCAATATGTCAGCGGTGGGGAACACCGGATGTAGATCTGCTAGCATCCAGATTCAACGCAAAGGTGGACAGATTTGTCTCCCGGACAAGGGATCCCCTCGCTTGCGGCTCGGATGCTCTGGTGTTCCCTTGGGATCAGTTCAGACTGATATATATGCATTCCCTCCGCTACAATTGTTGCCTCGACTCCTTCGCAGAGTCAGGTTGGAGAAGAAGCCGGTGATCCTGGTGGCTCCAGCGTGGCCCCGAAGGGCCTGGTACGCGGAGATCATCAAAATGTCTGTGGGGAGTCCTTGGACCCTTCCACGTCGTCCGGACCTGCTTTCGCAAGGACCGATATACCACCCTTCCTTACTAACTCTAAGTTTAACGGCCTGGCTATTGAATCCCACATCCTAAAGAAGAGAGGGCTCTCTAACTCTGTGGTATCAACTATAATCAATGCCAGGAAGCATGTATCCAGGCAGATCTACTATAGAGTTTGGAAGGCGTACATCACTTGGTGCGAGGCCAGAAAATGGCATCCACGTAAGTACGTTATAGGCAGAATTCTGGACTTCCTGCAGTGGGCTGTAGACAGGAAGTTTGCCTTAAGTACTATCAAGGGCCAGGTTTCGGCCTTATCAATACTATTTCAAAGGCCCCTGGCTATGCATTCACTTGTCAAATCCTTTATGCAAGGGGTGACTCGTATTATTCCACCGATTAAAGCTCCCATATGCCCATGGGATCTAAATTTGGTTCTGTCGGTTCTGCAGAAGCAGCCGTTTGAACCTTTGTGGCACATTTCCTTGGTTCTCACCAGAAAATTTATATTTTTAGTAGCCATATGCTCGGCTAGAAGAGTGTCGGAATTAGCCGCCATGTCCTGTAAGGAGCCATATCTGGTTATTCATAAGGACAGAGTAGTATTACGCCCTCACCCAGCCTTTCTTCCTAAGGTGGTATCGAGGTTTCACTTGAACCAGGATGTGGTTCTTCCTTCTTTTTTCCCCAAACCGAGCTCGGTAGAGGAAAAGTTATTACATTCCTTGGATGTAGTAAGAGCAGTTAAAGCTTATCTAAAAGCCACTGCTCAGATTCGTAGAACGGATTCTTTGTTTGTTCTGCCGGAAGGCCCCAGAAAGGGTCAGGCAGCGTCAAAATCTACTTTAGCCAAGTGGATTCGACAGGTCATAATGCAAGCCTATGGCTTGAAAAGTAGACCGCCTCCGTTCAAAGTTAGGGCGCACTCCACGAGAGCAGTTGGAACTTCATGGGCAGTGCATCACCAGGCCTCCCTGGCTCAAATTTGTAAGGCCGCAACATGGTCTTCAGTACACACGTTTACTAGGTTCTACCAGGTGGACGTGAGAAGTCAGGAGGATGTCGCCTTTGGGCGCAGTGTGTTGCAGGCCGCAAAAGATCCTCATGCCTGATGGCGCCCAGCTTATGTATGGTGTATCCCCCCCCTCATGTGGCATTGCTTTGGGACGTCCCACATAGTAATGACTATGCTGCTCTGTGTCCCGTGATGTATGAACAAGAAAGTAGGATTTTTAAAACAGCTTACCTGTAAAATCCTTTTCTTGGAGTACATCACGGGACACAGAGCACCCACCCCTCTTTTGGGGACACGTATTGCTTTGCTACAAAACTGAGGTGCTCCCGGATGGGAGGGGCTTATATAGGGGAGGGTACTTCCGGTTTTGGAAGTTGCCAGTGCCAGCACCTGACGGTAACTATATAACCCACATAGTAATGACTATGTCGCTCTGTGTCCCGTGATGTACTCCAAGAAAAGGATTTTACAGGTAAGCTGTTTTAAAAATCCTACTATTGTCTGTCACGTGACTGATGCTGTGGTCCAGATTACATGGTCTCTGAAGAATCTCAGGAGACAGATGTAAGGAAACCTCTGTCAGAGCCGCTGCCATGGATGGTTAAAATGCCTTTATTACAGGTACTTATATAGCGCTGTCAATTTTATGCAGCACTTTAGATATATGTTGTACATTCTCATCAGTCCCTGCTCTCAAGGAGCTTGCTATCTCATGGCCCTGACTCACATCCATCCATCCATCCATCCATCCATCCACACATGCTAGGGCCAATTTAAACAGGAGCCAGTTAACCTACCAGCATGTCGTTGGAGTGTGAGAGGAAAGCCACAGGGTGAACATGACAAACTGTCAACAGTAAGGCCCCATGCACACAGGGCGTTTTTACAGACACGTTTTTTACAGCTTAAAAACGCCTGTCCATGTTTTGTAAACATTTTTTGACCTTTTTTTAAAAAAAAAAAATCCCGGAGCTTAAACGCAAATGGCGGCGTTTTTTGCGCGTTTTAATAGCGTCAGGCGTTTTTGCAGCTCAAACCTGGAGCTCCAGAACGCACTGGAATAGTTTTTTTTTTTTTTGCAGCTGGAAAACGCCTATGCCACTTGGAGCTCATAAAAGCTCTATGTGTGCATGACACAATAGAATAACATGGATGGGCGTTTTGCAGCTGTAAAAAAAAAACGTCTAACGCTGCTGTTAGCAGCTGCAAAAACGCCCTGTGTGCATGGGGCCTAAGGCCCCTTTCACACTGAGGCGTTTTAGCGCTAAAAATAGTGCTGTAAAAACGCCTGAAATAATCCTGCCCCAGCATTCTCAATTGAGGCGTTGTGCTGGCTGTGCGTTGTAAAAAAATCCTGCAAACAGCTTTTTTGGAGCATCTTTGAGGCGCATAAAATAGCGCTGTAAAAATGCCTATCCCCATTGAAATGAATGAGTACCGCTGTAAAAACGTGCTAAAAACGCCCATAAGCTGTGGGAAGGTCACATGACCGCAGTAGAGTGGAGGATTGTGGGATACCAAGAAATCCCTTTTACCGCTAAAAACGCATAGGCGTTAGCGCTAATCGTTTTTAGCGCGTTATTGCAACGCCTCAGTGTGAAAGGGGCCTTCGTGCCGTGTTTGGGATTCAAACAGACGACCCTAGTGCTGCTAGGCGGAAGTGCTAACCACTTAGTCAATTTGTGCTATTGGCACCACCTGGCTCGACAAAACAAAGTCTTGTGTTTTTTTGAATTTGAAGGAGCCGGTTGGAAATTGTCGAACAGTGACTGCATCCAGTGTTTGCATTCAGGGCATGTTACCTTAAATGCAAGTATCACTGGGAACAGAGTGCTGCCATTGCATTTTTCAACCTCTCATTGACTTTCACAGTCTTGTGAACCTATATTGATCCAGCTTGGCTCGATGCAAGTATAATCTGAAATCTGAATTTGGGGGGGAACAGCTGGAGATGCTGTAAATCACTAGTATTTGGTGATGGCCATGATTTTCTGGGTGCTGCTTCAGTGGCTCTGCACATTGAACACAGAGGGTTGCTTACTTGACACCACCAACATTCATGAAGTGCCTTGTATTCTCTGATTGGATGAGGTGTGGATTGTGATGGTCCTTCAACCCCCCCCCCCCCCCCCCGCCATCCTGTATTGATTGGGGGGAAAAAAAAAGCAAGGCATTCTGTGAATGGTGGCAATGCCAAGCAAGTGACCACCTATGTTCAGTGTACAGAGGGGAAGCCACACCTGTAAGATCACGACTATTGTTTTAAGAAGTGCGGACTGCTATAGTTCTTTTCAGCATCCCCAGTGGCCCTACAGATATGGATACTTGCATTGCGCCAAGCTGGACCCGTGCAAAAAAGATGATTCTGGAGTTTCACTGGTCATGAATACACAGAGTGAGTTCACGGGCTTGAATGTGGCCATACTCCTGAGTGTTTACAGTCACATGACTGTTTCTGCAAAGGCAAAGTCATCGGTCTGCTACAGGGAGGAGAAAGACTTTCCTGTCTCCTCTCATCCAGTGATTAGACTGCAACATGGTACCTTTTTGTAGTAGTCGTAAGGTAAGGGTTGCTGCAACCCCATTGTCTACAGTCTATGGCACTCAAGTCTCATGAAGGCTGCATCAAAGTAGTGCGGAAACCTTTTTAAAATTCATTGAGTCGCATTAATTGGAACAGCTGCAATTGAAATGTCTTTTTCAGTTGTCATGCGACTTTGTGATGCAATTTGCATGCACAGTTGCAGCAATGTGTACCGGGGCTTAGGCGGAGGCAAGGGTCTGATGTAGGGCCGAAACAACTAATCGATTAATCGACAACTAATCAATTATGAAATTAATCGATTACTATTTTCATAATCGGTTAATCAGCCAGTAACATAATGGGGTTAAAAAAACTCAAATTAGCCCTTTATAGTACAAAAAGAGCAAATCGCTACTGTAAATATTACTTTCACTGTCCCACAGTAAAAAAAAAATGAACCCCTAATGCCCCGTACACACGATCGTTTTTCTTGCCATTTTTTTTCTTGCCGTTTTTCACGTCGTTTTTTTTCATGTTTCCTCTCAAGCCTGTCTTGCGTACACACGATCATTTTAAAAAGCGATCAAGCAAAGCGCAGTGACGTATACCACGTACGACGGCACTATAAAGGGGAAGTTCCGCTCGAATGGCGCCACCCTTTCATGTTAGTAAAGTTTGTTGAGCAACGATTCGCGCTTTTAAGCCTCGTGCTTTTCAGTCCGTTACAGCGTGACGAATGTGCTATCTCCATTACGAACGCTAGTTTTACCAGAACGAGCGCTCCCGTCTCATACTTGATTCTGAGCATGCGCGTTTTTTTTCACGTCGTTAAAGCATACACACTATCGTTTTTCACTTCGTTAAAAAAAACGACATGAAAAACGACGTGAAAAAAGAGAGCATGTTCGAAATTTTTAATGCCCGTTTTTCACGTCGTTAAAAATGCTCTGGAGCCTACACACGATCATTTTTAATGGCCATTTTTAAAAATGGCATTTTTAACGGCATGAAAAACGATCGTGTGTATGGGGCATAACAGTAGCGATTTGCTCTTTTTTGTACTAATTTTAGTTTTTTTTTTTAGTTTTTTTAACCCCATTATGTTACTAAACATCTCAGGCCCGGGTCACACCTCTGTGTGTTTTGGTGCTTTTTGCAGAAACACACTACAGGTCATTGTCATAATTTCCTATGGGACACGTTCACATCCAGGATTATTTTTCAGCTGCTGCGTATTTGGAAAGGGCAAGGACTTTTTTTAACGCAAAGCGGTGCTATTTTGTTTTTTTGGTTCAATATACTTCAATGGAGAAGGTGCAGAAAACCATGTAATAATGCGGTTTTTTTTTGCAGCAATTTGTGCTTTTTAATCTGCCCAACAACAAATTGTCCAAAAATAAATAAAAAATACCTTTTTTTTTTTTTTTTTTTTTTTTTTTTTTTTAAAAGGTTATTAGCCGATTAATCGAAACAATAATCGGCCAACTAATCGATTATGAAAATAATCGTTGGTTGCAGCCCTAGTCTGATGTGTGAGACTTTTGTGAACACTCAGGATTTGCATATACAGAAAGTAGATGCTGGCTGTGGATGATAACTAAACAAAAATGGCTCCATCCTTCTGGGGAGGAAAACAGTTGAAGTTGTTAGTCTCCATGTACACGGGCCGTTTTTACAACTGCTCCTAAATGATTAAACTTGACAGATAGTAACCCACGTTTTATACGTCAGTTTTGCCGTGTTTACATGCCACGTTTAGCAGCGTTTTGCGTTTTTAAATTATCATTTTTTTTTTTTTTTTTTAATTGGGAAAAATGCCTATAAACTAAACGCGGGTTACCGCGTTTGGTCGCGTTTTGTATCTGAAATGTGGAAATCTTCTGCGTCTGAACCCATTATTTTTTATTTTTTTTGCTTTCAAAGAAACTGTTAAACACAACTGCCTAAAAACGGCAATAAACGAGACTGTGTACATGGTCACATAGGATAACATTGAGTTCAGGGGTAGTTGAAAAAAGCGTTTAGCAGCGTCCCGTGTGCATGGGGCCTTAGGGGGAGTGCTGTGATCTATGTGGGAAGTAATAGATACAAGTGTTACTTATGCATTACATGTTATGTATGCGGTTTAACATGAAAAATATATATGATGCAAGGTCTACGTTAAATAAGCCGCCAGGTGAGGAGCTTTCAATGTACCAGTCACCTCTCCAATTCAACTTTTTTCCCAACCAGATTTTGTGTTCGGAGCATCAGACCTGCTTTATGGCTGATCGGCCTTCTCCGTGTGTTTATTGAGAGTTTAAGTACTCCTTGCTCTTGTCCAAAGACTTGCATGCCAAATATATTGTTTCCTTTTGCTATTTTTGTTGCTGCGCTTCCAGTGCCACAGACACGGAATAAAGGAAGGGGGGAGAAATCTTCCTGTAGACATACACAGTTTTTCCCATGTCTGCCTGTAGAGATGAGACGGTCAGATACAGGAAATCTGACATTTCTTGCTGCAGAATACCGTTGCTGATTGCTAGACCAATTCCAGGGAACAAGTCCGATTGGCCGCCAACTGTTGCTGCTATCCAGGAAACACTAGCTGTGATAGAAATACAAAAAAACATTGTCAGAATGCCAAAGTGGTAAAGTCAATTTTTAAAGCTTCATTCCAGGCTAAAACAAAAAATAACACCGCCAGCACTTTAAGGCCTCATGCACACTGGACGTTTTTACAGCAGCCGTTTTGGGCTGTAGACATTTTTTTTCTACAGTCATTAAACTCTCCATCATGTTATCCTATGTGTCCATACACACATAGGCTGTTAACTGCAGTTTTGGGCAGTGGCGTTTTTGAGCAGTAAAAAAAACCCCAAAACGAGTGGGTTCTGAGAGACCTTTTTCAGCTGATAAACGTCGATAAAAGCTCAAGCGTCACTCACCAGCGTTTTTTTTTTTTTTTTTTTTTTTACTTTTTTGATCCATTGAAAAAAGGGAGAAAAAAAAAAAAAAAAAGCTAAAAAACTCTATTGCAAAAACGTAATTGCATTACCAAAAAAAGCCTGCCTATGCAGATAAAGGGGCACCTGTAGGTAAAAACAAACTGCCACTTTGACTAAACTTGGCTAATGCCTTTTGATTTAGGTAAAGGCCATGTATGTAATGCCTGCCTGAAAACTTCCAGGGTTGGTCTACCCCCTGCTCTGCCTTGTTGCTATGACTTTCATCTGTTTACTGGTTACACCCACCATCACTGAGCAATCTCTCAAACCCATGCACATTGTGTGGTCCACTATCTACTCCAGGGGTAGGCAGCCTGGGTAGGGTTGCCACCTGTACGGGATTCACCCGGACAGTCCGGGTTCTGAATCATCTGTCCGGTTTTCAGACTGCCTGAAACCCGGACAAACCATTCTGGCAAAGGGGGAGCTTTGTTTGCATACTGTGGAGACAGTCACAGCAGCAGTGTTATTTCTTCTCACTAAATACACACACTGTGCTGGTGACTGTGTGTGTTATGAATCTGAAGCTCCTTTCTGTCTCCCCCCCCCCCCTCCAGGCTCCTGCAGTCTCTGTTATCTCTGACCCCCCCCCTCCAGTCACTAGTGCCGTGTTCCGAGAGAAGGGGGAGGCGGGGCTGAGGAGATCACTGGAGCTGCGTCGGGCTGGCCGCTGCTCACTAGGAGGTGAGCTGACTTATGTGCCGCGGGACATATGGAAAATAAAAACGTCCTATGATGAACAAAGATGTTAAGGGGGGGGGCTCCGAACATTATTTAGTCCACCAATCGCGGGGGGGGGGGGGGGGGGTACCTGCTGCTGCTGTGTTTCCTCCTCTTCATCTCTTCATGCTTCCTGCTGTGCGGGAAAACTGACAGTCTTGCGGGACTGCGGGAAGGAGGAGCCTATGCGGGTAAAACCCGCAGAATCCGTGCCAGTTGGGAGGTATGCCTTCACATCATCTGTACATACAGAGTGCTGGGGGCTGGCATCTTATAACAGAATGTTTTCATTGAGTAGTATTGTTGTATATTTTAGTAGATGAAAACAATAGATTTTTTTTATTATAGACATCACTATCTGACCACTTCTCAGCCCCCAACTCCCCCCCCCCAGCTTACATCACCCCCAGACATCACTCAGAGCTGCTTCCTACCCCCCCAGCTGAGGGACATCATTCCATAGTCACCCCACAGACACTGCAAGTAATGTCTCCCCATACTCCTCTCCCGTACATACCGCCGCCATCATACCCTCCGCACTCCACTCCCGCGTATGTTGCCCCCATCATACCCTCCGCACTCCTCTCTTGTACATACTGCCCCATCTTACCCTCCGCACTCCTCTCCTGTACATACTGCCCCATCATACCCTCCGCACTTCTCTCCTATACATACTGCCCCCATCTTACCCTCCGCACTTCTCTCCTGTACATACTGCCCCCATCTTACCCTCCGCACTTCTCTCCTGTACATACTGCCCCCATCATGCCCTCCGCACTCCTCTCCGCACATACTGCCCCCATCATACCCTCCGCACTCCTCTCCGCACATACTGCCCCCATCATACCCTCCGCACTCCTCTCCTGTACATACTGCCCCATCATACCCTCCGCACTTCTCTCCTATACATACTGCCCCCATCATACCCTCCGCACTTCTCTCCTGTACATACTGCCCCATCAACCCCTCCGCACTTCTCTCCGCACATACTGCCCCAATCATAGCCTACGTACTCCTCTCCGCACATACTGCCCCCATCTTACCCTCCGCACTTCTCTCCTGTACATACTGCCCCCATCATGCCCTCCTCTCCGCACATACTGCCCCCATCATACCCTCCGCACTCCTCTCCTGTACATACTGCCCCATCATACCCTCCACACTCCTCTCCCGCACATACTGCCCCCATCATACCCTCTGCACTCCTTTCCCGCATATACTGCCCCCATCATACCCTCCGCACTCCTCTCCCGCACATACTGCTCCATCATACCCTCCGCACTCCTCTCCCGCACATAATAGATTTAATGTACTACAAAAAAAAAAATTGCTGTGCGCTGCTAAAGTGTTCGGGTTTGGCTTGAAGTAAAGGTGGCAACCCTAAGCCTGGGGCCCTCCAGCTTGTTGTGGAACTACATTTCCCATGAGGCATTGCAAGGCTGGCAGTTACAATTACTCCCAGAGGCATGATAGGACTTGTAGTTCTCCAACAGCTGGAGGGCCCCAGGTTGCCTACCCCTGTTCGACTACTTTTTGTAGTATTGCAGCGCTACTGCGACAGAGCATGCAAGGGGGTCTGATTGGGATGGGTGTGTCATAGCAACAAGGCAGGATGGACGATGCCATATCTGGCAGTTTTTTCATCCAGGTTTTGGGAGGTACATAAAAGGTCTACACCTATAATAAGGACATTGTTTAAATTTTGGTCAAAGCTGCGCAGTTTATCTACAGGCGCCTCTTGGCTGCATAGGAAGCTTTTTGGAAAAGGTGAACCAAACTCTTAAATGTTGCTTGTTCTAAGCGTTGGAGAGGAAGAAATTATTGCTAAAGCTGGCCCATACAGGGTACAATTTTCGGCCAATTCAGTGGAATCCGAAGAAAATCTAAAAAAATCGTGCCATATTGACAACTTCATTACTCAAGTTGAAGGAAAGGGTGAAAATATCGGTCAAACAGCACTTGCTGCCCATTGGCTGCAAGCACTGTTCAGGCATTCTGACAGACAGAACTCATGGCTCTTGGACAACATTTTACATCAGGGGTGGGATTTGTCCATTCGCAACATTTGTGTGGATGAAGAAATCTATTAGTGTATGGTCAGCCTTACCTTATTTTCCATAGCGGCCTGTTCCAGTGCTGTCCTCCTCCCAAACCTCTGACTTGTAGGCAACAAAATAGGGCATTTCATGTGGAGGGGCGAGCGTGCGGCATTAAGTGGCTTGGGGGGGGGGGGGGGCTGCAATGGCCCAAATACACAGAGGGAGCCTTTGGGCTTATTCTAGCACCTGGGGGGGGGGCTTGCGGCATCTGCAATTGCTAAAATTGCATGTAGGCTTTTCACATGCTAATGTATAAGGCCCGGTTGCGGTGCGAATTAAAGGTAGTATTAAATCTGCAGCTTTCATTGAAGTGTATGTAAACACCTCAGCTCAGTGGGCATCAACCCTGTCCTCGAGACCCACTAACAGGCCAGGTTTGAAAGATAACTGAAATACATCACAGGTGATATAATTTTCTGCTCAGTGATTGCAGTATTCTAGTCTGCATCTCCCCAAGGTAATGCATAAAACCTGGCCTGTTAGTGGGCCCCGAGGACAGGGTTGATGACCACTGCCTCGGCTCATCACTAATTTACTAACAGACATATCAGTCTGGATATCACACCACTTCCGCAAACTCAACCTGTCCAAAATCGAACTCATAATAATTCCTCCCTTAATGCGCCCCTTCCCCTGACTTCTCCGTCAAGCAATGGCACAACCATCCACAACATTCCTCCCAAGACCTCCTGCTCTTTATCCCTCATCACCTTCTCTCATGCTCTCCTCCAGGACTTCTCCAGAGTCTTTCCCATCCTTTGGCATTCCCTACTGCAATCTTTTCAACTATCTCCCACTGTCCACTTTTTCGGTGATCCTTGAAAACCCTTCTCTTCAGAGAAGCCTATCCTGCCTCCACCTAACCACTGTACTTATATTTTATTCATCAGCTCCCTTTCAGATTGTAGGTTCTAGCAAGCAGAGCCCTCTGTATCCTCCTGTATTCTATTGTATTGCAACTGTACTGTTTGCCATAACGTAAAATGCCACGCAAACTGTTGGCGCTATATAAATCCTGTATAATACAGGTGAAACTCGAAAATTTTTAATATCGTGCAAAAGTTCATTTATTTCGCTAATGCAACTTAAAAGGTGAAACTAATATGAGATGGACTCATTACATGCAAAGCAAGATAGTTCAAGCCGTGATTTGTCATAATTATGGTGATTATGGCTTGCAGCTCGTGAAAACCACAAATCCACAATCTCCTTCGAAAATTCGAATATTACATGCAATCAATAAAAAAGGGATTGTACATAGAACAATATCGGACCTCTGAAAAGTATAAGTATGCATATGTACTCGGTACTTGGTTTGGGCCCCTTTTGCAGCAATTACTGCCTCAATGCGGCGTGGCATGGAAGATATCAGCTTGTGGCACTGCTGAGGTGTTATGGAAGACCAGGATGCTTCAATAGCGTTCTTCTGCGTTCGGTCTTGCGTCTCTCATCTTTCTCTTGGCAATGCCTCATAGATTCTCTATGGGGTTCAGGTCAGGCGAGTTTGCAGATCATGCGAGTTTGCTGGCCAATCAAGCACAGTAACCCCACGGTCATTGAACCAGGTTTTGGTGCTTTTGGCAGTGTGGGCAGGTGCCAAGTCTTGCTGGAAAATAAAGTCCGCATCCCCATAGAGCTCGTCTGCGGAAGGAAGGATAAAGTGCTCCAAAATCTCCTGGTAGACGACTGCGGTGACCCCAGACTTAATGAAGCACAGTGGACCAACACCAGCAGATGACATGGCTCCCCAAATCAACACAGACTGTGGAAACTTCACACTGGACTTCAAGCATCTTGCAGTGTGTGCCTCTCCATTCTTCCGCCATACTCCGGCTCCTTGGTTTCCAAATGAAATGCAAAATTTTCTCTCATCAGAAAAGAGGACTTTGGACCACTGAGCACCAGACCAGGTGTGTTTTTCTTTAGCCCAGGTAAGACGCTTCTGAAGTTGTTTGTTGTTCAGGAGCGGCTTGACAAGAAGAATACGACATTTGAAGCCCATATCCAGCATCCGTCTGTGTGTGTGGCTCTTGATGCACTGACTCCAGCCTCAGTCCACTCCTTGTGAAAGTCCCCAACACTTTTGAATGGCCTTTTCCTGACAATCCTCTCCATGCTGAGGTCATCCCTGCTGCTTGTGCACCTTTTTTTTCTTTCACACTTTTCCCTTCCACATAACTTTCTATTAATGTGCTTTGATACAGCACTTTGGGAACATCCAACTTCTTTTGCAATTACCTTTTTTTGAGGCTTTCCCTCCTTATGGAAGGTTTCAATGATGGTTTTCTGCACAACTGTCAGGTCAGCAGTCTTTCCCTTGATTGTGATTCCTACTGAACCAGACTGAGAGACCATGTAAAGGCTCAGGAACCCTTTGCAGATGTTATGGCTTAATTAGCTGATTAGAGTGGGACACTTTTTCTGAGCCTAGAATATTGCACCTTTTCACAATATTCAAATTTTCTGAGATTGTGGATTTGGGGTTTTCATGAGCTATAAGCCATAATCACAATTATGACAAATCACAACTTGAACTATCGCATATATTAGTTTCACCTTTTTAAGTTGCATTAGTGAAATAAATGAACTTTTTTTTTTTTTTTTTTTTGCATGATATTCAAATTTTTTGAGTTTCACCTGTAATGATAAACCTTAGCAGTGAACTTCTTTCTTCTTTGTTCCCTTGTGTTCTACTAAACACCAGGTATTTTCTAGGGATGCACTGAAATTTCGGCCAACGAAACATATCGGCCGATAATGGCTCCTTCGGCAAAAAGCCGAAAGAGAAATTAGGCAGATACTGGAGCCCCCCCCCCCCCCGTGCCGCCGATTACGGGGATGTCAATGTGGGAGAGGAGAGCCGCTGCCGCCTGGTGATTAGAGCGCTGGGAACATAACAGCTTTCATTTCAATAGCTGTGTGTTCCCTGCGGCGCGCCATCACATACAGCCCCTCTTTGTCTGGGTACTTTGATAGACAGATCACCCGTCCAATCCTGCGACGGGTGATCTGTCTATAAAAGTTCCCCGGACAAGGGGGAGGGGCTGTATGTGATGGCGCGCCGCAGGGAACACACAGCTATTGAAAGCTGTTATGTTACCGACGCTCTAATCACCAGGCGGCAGCGCCTTTCCTCTCTTCCCCCTGCACAGGTAGGCTGAACTGGGGACACACGTCAGGCGGCATTGATCTCCTGTACCATGGCCCCAGTCTCTGGCTATCTCCTGTATAAAAATATTATTTAAAAACAGTCACATTCGGTATCGGTGCTTTTTCGTATCGGTTTTCGGGATCAATCAAGATTGGTTTTCGGTACCAAAAAACCCATTCGGTGCATCACTAGTATTTTCATAACCAGTACATCAGCACAGAGCAGCGTATTGAATACTTTTTAATTTCTTCAAAATGCCCTTATTAAATTTGTAAATAAAAACCCTACTAGTTCAATACTTTCAACTGTTAAATGTACATGAGTATTTGTGGCTCCCGGTCTATGCCTGAGACAAGAGCCTTGAATGGGTCATGTTTACTTGGTGAACTAAGGCAGGAGTGTTGTCTTGCAGCACAGTAGTAGTAGTAGTTGATTGCGGGTGGTCAACACTTTTTAACATTCTGCAGCTCTTAGAAACTTGAGAAGACTTGGGACAGCATCCAACCGGAAACCCAACTCCCTTATTGGTAAGTCAAGGTCCATTGGCATCCTGCTTCCAGACAGTTTGATTTATGGCCCATACAAATAGCAGGATGTTTGAGTTTTAGACTAGATAAAGTTATTTACTGCCTGGTAACCACATACTACACCCTTCTCAGGTGTGACTCAGGGCCAGCTTGAGGTCAGAGCCAGCCCTTACATGGCACAGCTGGGCCCATGGAGATAGAGGGATGGTGTTCATGGTTCTATTTAGGGCTGAAACAACGAACCGATTAATCGTCAACTAATCGATTAAGCGTCAACTAATCGATTAAGCGTCAACTAATCGATTAAGCGTCAACTAATCGATTAATCGTCAACTAATCGATTAATCGTCAACTAATCGATTAATCGTCAACTAATCGATTAATCGTCAACTAATCGATTAATCGTCAACTAATCGATTAATCGTCAACTAATCGATTAATCGTCAACTAATCGATTAATCGTCAACTAATCGATTAATCGTCAACTAATCGATTATAAAAATCGTAATCAAATAATTTCATAATCGATTAATCGGCCAGTAACATAATGGGGTTAAAAAAACGAAAATTAGCCCTTTATAGTACAAAAAGAGCAAATAATCGCTACTGTGTAAATATTACTTTCACTGTTCCACAGTAAAAAATTAACCCCTTACAGTAGCGATTATTTGCTCCTTTTTGTACTAATTTTAAAACTTTTTTTTAACCCCATTATGTTACTAAACATCTTAGGCCTCACTCCTATGAGTTTTTTGCAGAAACGCACTACAGTTCATTTACCATGGTTTCCTATGGGACACGTTCACATCTATGCTTTTTTCAGCTGTTGCGTTATTTGGAAAGGGTCGAGGGACTTTTTTTCAACGCAAAACGGTGCTTTTTTTTGGTTCAATTTACTTTAATGGAGAAGCTGCAGAAAAGCATGTAATGTGTTTTTGCAGCAATTTGTGTGTGTTTTTTTTTTTTAACTGCCCAACAACAAATAGGCCTAAAAAAAAGCATAAGAAAATGCAAACGCGCAAATCGCAGCAAAATCACGTGCGCAAAAATCTAAACTCACAGCAAAACACACTGCAGAAACAGATCAAAAGCAAACTGCATAGGTGTGTACTGAGCCTTATGCTGGCCAGATGGATCAATTTTCAGACGAGAATATTAATACCAAAAAATCTTTGTACATTCGCTGAGTGAAAAAATGTGGTTTGAAAATTTTGCTTGCTTTTAACTACTTCCCTACCGCCCACCGTCAAATGACGTCAACAGATGGGATCTCCCATCCTGAGTGGACGTCACATGACGTCCTCTGCTTTGAGGGGGGGATATCTGAATGATGCCTGCAGCTAGAGGCATCATTCAGATATCCTTTTGTTCAGTCGGCGATTCTGCGCACGATAAGAACGATCATAGTGGCGGTTCCGCCGCTTGATCGTTCACATAGACGGCGGGAGGGGACATCCCCCCCCCCCCCTCCCGCCGCTAACCGGTGCTTGTCCGGGCTCTCCCATGCGATCGGGGACCCAGAGCGAATCTTCCGGCGCCGTTGGTGGGTCACGTGATGAGCATAGAGATGACTGGTGACCAGATCTCATGCTTTCCAGCCTGGAGGAAAGATGTGGGGTCTTATTGACCCCGCATCTCTCCATAAAGAGGACCTGTCACACACATTCCTATTACAAGGGATGTTTACATTCCTTGTAATAGGAATAAAAGTGATAAAAAAAAAAAAAAAGTAAAATAAGTGTAAAAAAAAAAAAAAAATAATAAAAAAAAAAAAATATTAAAATGCCCATGTCCCCGGTAGCTCGCGATCAGAAGCAAACGGACATGTAAGTCCCGCCCACATATGTAAACGCCGTTCAAACCACATATGTGAGGTATCGCCGCGTGCGTTAGAGCGCGTGCAACAATTCTAGCACTAGACCTCCTCTAACTCTAACCTGGTAACCTGTAAAAAAATTGAAAGCGTCGCCTATGGAGATTTTTAAATACCGAAGTTTGGCGCCATTCTATGAGTGTGCGCAATTTTAAAGTGTGACATGTTAGGTATCTATTTGCTCGGCGTAACATCATCTTTCATATTTTACAAAAAAATTGGGCTAACTTTACTGTTTTGTTATTTTTTTAAATAATAAAACCTTTTTTTCTTCCAAAAAAAAAGGCATTTGAAAAATTATTGCGCAAATACCGTGCAAGAAAAAAAGCTGCGGTGACCGTCATTTTATTCCCTAGGGTGTCTGCTAGAAAAACATATATAATGTTTGGGGGTTCTGAGTAATTTTCTAGCAAAAGAATGATGATTTGTACATGTAGGAGAGAAGTGCTAGAATAGGCCCGGTATTGAGGGGGTAAGAAAAGCCCGGGGTTGAAGTGGTTAACATTCGGTTTTAAAATGAATGTAATTTCTGTAATGTAATTTCTGAACGAAAACCACATACACTGTCTGAAAATTCCTTTGACCAAGAAGTTTTTTATTTCCAATAATGATATCTGAAATTTACCAGATTCACCCTCTAATAGTATGCACAGTATATATCTAATCTGTCCGTTATTCTCCAAGTGGATTAGAGATTTTTCTCCCTAACCATAAAATTTGGTTACTGTATATACTAGGGTTGTCCCGATACCACTTTTTTGAGACCGAGTACAAGTACCGATACTTTTTTCCAAGTACTCGCCGATACCGATTACCGATACTTTTTTTTCAATGTCATGTGACAGTTTGAAAGATGGGGACTGATAGGTGGCACTGACAGGTGGCACTTATGGGCACTGACTGGTGACTGGCGCTGATGGGCACTAATAGGTGGCTGGCAATGATAGATGGCACTGATTGCACTGATAGGTGGCACTTGTGGGCAGTGATAGGTGGCACTGATAGGTGGCACTTGTGGGCACTGATGGCACTGAAAGGTGGCACTTATGGGCACTGATAGATGGCTCTTATGGGCACTGACAGGTGGCACTTGTGGGCAGTGATAGGTGGCACTGATAGGTGGCACTTGTGGGCCCTGATAGATGGCACTGAAAGGTGGCACTTGTGGGCAGTGATAGGTGGCACTTGTGGGCAGTGATGGCACTGATTGCACTGATGGCACTGATTGCACTGAAAGGTGGCACTTGTGGGCACTTATGGGCACTGATAGATGGCACTTGTGGGCAGTGATAGGTGGCACTTGTGGGCACTTGTGGGCACTGATAGGTGGCACTTGTGGGCACTGATAGGTGGCACTTGTGGGCACTGATAGGTGGCACTTGTGGGCACTGATAGCATTGATAGATGGCACTTGTGGGCACTGATAGATGGCACTGATTGCACTATCTGTGCAATCAGTGCCATCTATCAGTGCCCACAAGTGTCACCAATCAGTGCCCATAAGTGACATCTACCAGTGCCACCTAATAGGTGGCACTGGTAGATGGCACTGATTGCACTGATAGGTAGCACTTGTGGGTACTGATAGGTGGCTGGCACTGAAATGCTGTGGGGAAAAAAAATGACACAGGATTTAAAAAAAAAACAAAACTGCTGCAACGCCTATCTTGGTACACCCTGCACTCGGCTGAAGTAAGCAGCAGCAGACATCTTGTTACACCCAACCCATATAGCTCGGGCTCGTGGGGACGTTCAGCCGCTGACGGCGACCGAATGTGACAGCACCGGTCACCGATCCTGTTGCGGCTGCGCCCTGCACCCCTGCCAGCTTACCAAGTTCAACTGCAGGTGAGGGACTCGCTCTCCGCCCGCGGACTCCGTCCATCGACTGTGCCCGCCCTCTCCAGCCAGACTCCGCCCACACTTTCCTTCAGAGACTCAGCCCGCCCCCTCTCCAGCCAAACTCCGCCTGCACTAGCTCTGTCGACAGACTCTGTCCGCCCTCTCCAGCCAGACTCCGCCCGCACTCCTCCGCCCTCCCCAGCCACTGACTCCTCCCGCCCTCTCCGACCACAAAAAAAAAGTATCGGGTGAAGCATCGGGAGCATTTGCGCGAGTACAAGTACTCGCGCAAATGCTTGGTATCGGTCCCGATACCGATACTAGTATCGGTATCGGGACAACCCTAGTATATACTCGAGTATAAGCCGACCCGAGTATAAGCAGAGGTACCTACTTTTTCCACAAAAACTGGGAAAACTTATTGACTCGAGTATAAGCCTGGGGGGGGGGGGGAAATGTGCCTATTGCCCAACCTTACTGTGCCCATTGCTGCCTCACTGTGCCCGAGTCAGTCGGTGTACTTGAAAATCTTCTTATTCCGCGGCCGGCGTCCATTGTTTAAATCTTGCGGCTTTCTTCTGGTCCCTTCCATGATAGGCGTTTTCAGCAAACACTGTGTTGAGTGTTGCACCTTTCACGGAGATCCTCTCATTCTCGGACTCCGTTTCCCAGCAGGCACTGTGTTCAGTGTTCCGCCAATCACGGACGTCAGACAAGAGAACATCCATGATAGGCTCAACACAGTGTTTGCTGGAAACGCCTATCGCGGAAGGGACCAGAAGAAAGCCGCGAGATTTAAACAATGGACGCCGGCCACGGAATAAGATTTTCAGGTACTGACTCGAGTATAAGCCGAGGGGTACACTTTCAGCCCTAAAAAAAGGCTGAAAAACTCGGCTTATACTCGAGTATATACGGTATTTATTTTTACCACTGCATAGATATATTTAAGAATACATTTCCTTTTTTTTTAAACTTTACATATTAACTAAATTATACACCAAACTTTTTTTTTTTTTTTTAGGTAATTAACCGATTAATCGAAACAATCGGACAACTAATCGATTATGAAAATAATCGTTAGTTGCGGCCCTAGTTCTATTCAACTGTCCTTCAAGAGGACATCCCTTATTTTTTTAGATTTGTGAATAAAGTTAGAACTTAACTTTTAATCATTATATTGTCTTAGTTTTGTAGTAGCTATAGATATTTTTATTTTTTATTTTTTTATATTCCTACATGTCTTTGATGTTTTAAACCCCACCCAAGTTTAACGTATAAGTAAAGGCAAAACCTATTCTTCAATTTTGGACAGAGTGGGGATGGATTAGAACACCTGTCAGAATTTTATTGCTGTCTGTGTCCCTGTTAGGGAGATTTCCCCCCTCTCTATTTGTCCTATTTACCATTATTATCAATGAAAGTAAAAGAAAATCACTAATTTTGGGTTGTCCCCAGAAAAGCATGGTAAATATTCCAATTGGGACACTAATTCTGGTGGCCTGAGAATCCCCAAGGGATTCTTCTTAATTTGCAGGGATTTTTCTCACTTCCTGTTTGGCTATGGGACAGGAAGTGAAGGGAAATCTACCATAATGAACCAACGGGTTATAACCCTCCCTTACTTTATCCAAAATGGGCAAAAAATGTTTTACTCATCGTTTTACTTTAAGGCTGGGTTCACACCTATGTGAATTGATTTGTCGGTTTCCCTGCATCCAATTTGGAGTCGGTTCACATATCTCCAGGGCGACTGCCGAGCGCACCGCACAGAAATGCTGTGTGTCTTTTAGGGCTGCAATGGATTGGCCGTGATCCGAACGGGTCACTCTGTTCGGATCGGATCACCACTCGATCCGCGGAGCGACCCCGCGGCCTCAGCCTTAGGAAAGGCTTCGGCCTAGCTCCGGAGCCGCGGCCATCTTGGTACACCCGGCTGCGGCTGCCTTGTGCGCGCTGACGTCATCACCCCTCGCTGCTCGTGGATCTGAACTGGCTGGCGGGAGAGACTAAAGTAAGTGGGGGAGATGCCCATTACAGTGGGGAGATTGTGGATATTACTGGGGGAGATTGTGGATATTACAGGGGGAGATTGTGGATATTACAGTGGGGGGGGGGGGTATGATGTGGATATTAATTTTTTTTTTTTTTTTTTTTTTTTTTTGCCGATCCGAAAATGATCCGATCCATGGCTCTGATCCAAGGATCGATCCGTGAGTTTTTTGATCAGTTGCACCCCTAGTGTCTTTAGCTCAGTTTCAAGGACAAATTCAGGCAAAGATTCGTCCCTGAACTGGAGAATGGGGACACAGCGTTCCTGTGCGACCTGCAGCCGTTTCCTGTGTGAGCCGAGCCTAAATATTCTTTTTGAAAGGGATTTTGCAACCATTTATCCTGACATACTCTTATACCTAAGCCCAGCAATGATATATACATTTTTTTTCTTTTTTTTTTCTTTCTGACCTCGCCTCGGGTCTTAATTCTGGTACATTGTTCTGGTTGTCTGACTCCTTGGTAACTGCCACTTTTGCCAGACAATGACTATATTCTTGCCTACTGTCCTGTACTACTTGGCAGTTGCCACCAGTGAATCCATTCTGGGTCTGGAGGTGCTCGTTGTACAAGCTCTACCCACACCATCAGTTCCTATGCTAAAAACTAGGTAGTGCTAGAGTTGTCAACAAGAGTCTTTCCTCCCCATTTTTGTTACCATTCCAGGAATGTCTTGTACTATCTAAAGCCTCGTACACATGGTCGGACTTTTTGCCAACAAACTTCAAAATTAGCAAGTTTGACAAAAAATCCGACAGTGTGTACGCTCCATCAGACAAACTTTTTTTTGTTTTCATCGGACAAATGTTTGGTCTGCAAACGGACAAACTTGTCGCCAACAAAAGTCAGATGGAGCAAAGTCCGACCGTGTACAGAAATCCATCAGACTTTGGTCCGATGGACAAATCAGCATGCCCAGAACCAATGTTAAAATCAACCAACAATAGCAGAAGTTGACCAAAGGGTGGCGGTAAAGGGCAGAAAAACCACGTGAAGTTGGGAAAGTTTGCAGAAAAGTCCTGTGGTGTGTATGCTATGGGTGTGCCCGGCCAACTCCCTTCGGACATAAATCCACAGAAAAGTTTGTTTTGAAGTCCGACCGTGTGTACGAGGCTTTAGTTCTATCTGAGGAAGTTCTTACACTGGTGATCACCTCTTTAAAAATACTAATAAAGGAACATGAGATTGCATGCAGCACCCATACTCGGGGTGTGTGTGTGTGTGTGTGTGTGTGTGTATGTGTATATATATATATATATATATATGTGTGTATGTATGTATGTATGTATGTATGTATGTATGTATATATATATATGTATATATATATATATGTGTGTGTGTGTGTGTGTGTGTGTGTGTGTATGTGTGTATGTATGTATATATATGTATATATATATATATATATATATATATATATATATATATATATATATATATATATATATATATATATTTCAAAAAATCGATACACAACACTTCAAATTTTGGCATGAAATGACCGCAGTACTTTTTGTTGGGCTTATGTAAATATATATTTTTTTCTCTTTAAAACATTGAAATATAGTCATCGAGGGTTTGAGAAAAATTGCCCTAAATTCCTCAATATTAGTCTCCTGTCCTGCCTTTTTTTTTTTTTTTTTTAAATACACGGTTAAGATGCCACATAGTGTCTGCAGTGAAGGGTGAGAAGGTGGGGGAGCTTGTGAAGTAGCTGTCCATGAAAGCCTGTCTGCTAATCTTGGATCTATATTGTGAGGGTCACGCCCTATTACCTCTACTACAGTGATTTCCATTAGCTTCTGGGGCCCGTGCCAAGCGCCTGCCCTGCCCTTACTAAAAACAGGAAGTTGCTCACTCAGAATGGACGCCATTCAGAAAACACTTTGGGGATGATTTACTAAAACTGGAAAGTGCAAAATCTGGTGCAGCTGTGCATAGTAGCCAATCGGCTTCCAGGGTGTTTTTTTTTTTTTTTTCTGTAATTGAACAAGCTAAAGCTAGAAGCGGATTGGCTGCCATGCACAGCTTCACCAGATTTTGCACTCTCCAGGTTTAGTAAATTAACACCTGTGCATTTTCTCAATGTAGAGTGTTTTATGAATGGATAAGGTGGAGATGGTGAAGTCACCTCCCTGCCTATTCATTGTGTTCAAAGAAATGCTTTGCATTCATTGCGACAATGAAAAGTGTTCTCTGAATAGTGC
Source organism: Rana muscosa (assembly GCA_029206835.1). Lineage (NCBI taxonomy): Eukaryota > Metazoa > Chordata > Amphibia > Anura > Ranidae > Rana > Rana muscosa. The sequence continues at coordinate 25,999,546 of CM055124.1, forward strand.
CAATGCCAAGCTAGTGACCATCTGTTTTCAAAATGTAGGAGGGCAGCCGTTCAGCACAGTACCTGGAAGCTAGTGGAGATCCCTGTAGTCAGTGATTTCCAGCTTTCATCGAGATTCCACAGGTATATGGCACCTACATACTTCCCTTGGTCCACTAAACGAAGTATGTAAAGATTTATAGCGCTTGTAAACCACTGCAGTAAAAAAAAAAAAACTTTCCCCTGTAAGACACTTGCATAATGTGCTAGCACCTTATGAAATGCTTGCTTTAGAACGAAGCCCTTTCACCCCCCCCCCCCCCCCCCGGTCTTTCTTTGCGGACTCTGGCTATATGATTGGCTGGAGCTGCGATAACGTCACTTCCGAGCGGAGCCCTCCACGGAATGCCGGACCTTCAGGGTGTGTGCCGCTGACCTTACCGCCTGCATCCAGTGTGAATATCTCCTAAATTGTGCCCGTATAGGAGATATTACCTGTAGGTAAAAATCGCAAAGCAGACTTTACTACTGATTTTAAAGCGGAAGTAAACCCATCGATTTAACAGTTTCAAAAAGCAGTTACATTCCCGGCATGCCGACTGTCACATTGGTTGTGCTCTCAACCAAACTGTCAAACCATTCAATGGCTGGTGTCATAACTGATCACATGTGAAGCATCATGGCAGTTGAAGATTAAACAGAGGCCAAGATGGCGGCTTCCTTGCCTGAAAATGATAGGAGGGTTTACTTCCACTTTAAGTTCTGTTTTTTTGTAAAAAAAAAAAAATCCCTTTTTGGTGAGAAGAAAGCAAATGATCCATTATAAAATATTTCCTGTTTGTACAGTCAAGCCAAGTTGTTTCTAGTGAACAACAATACTTTTAATGTTTTGATCTCACTGTGGGGTCATCATGGATCCATATCAAAATACTGGTAGAATTAGTTTCCTGGGTATCTCTTGTGCAACAAGCGTTTAAATAAATAAAAATGGATCTGTCATTCCTGTGGTTCCCATTGGGTTCTGTGCAATTGACTTGAGGTTAGTGAGAAGGGGTAGAACCTGCAACCTATTGATTTTCCTATCCCATTAAAGAGACCCTGCTGTGGAACCAAACCACATCTCAGATTATTTTTCTTCTCCTTCATAAACAAAGGACACGGTAACATTTTTCAGTTTGAATATCTTGGTTTGCAACTTTTTTTTTTTTTTTTTTTTCCTTTTTTAATTTTCTCCTTTTTTAATAAACTCAGTTGTTTTAAAGTATAACTAAAGGCAAATTTTGAAAGTGAAGGAAAATCACAAATTATTGTCCCCTGGATAGCAATAGAGGGGAAATCTTCCAATGGGGACACTAGTTCTGGTGGCTTGGGGAATCCCCAAGGGATTTGCTATAGTACAGGAAGTGAAGGTGAATCTCTGCAATGGGACATGGATGGGCAAAAAAAATAATCTGACAATGGTTAGAACTAGGGCCGAAACAACTAATCGATTAATCGATTATGAAATTAATCGATTACTATTTTTATAATCGATTAATCGGCCAGTAACATAATGGGGTTAAAAAAAACTAAAATGAGCCCTTTACAGTACAAAAAAAGCAAATCGCTACTGTAAATATTACTTTCACTGTCCCACAGTAAAAAATGAACCCCTTACAGCGATTATTTGTTCTTTTTGTACTAGTTTTTGTTTTTTTAACCCCATTATGTTACTAAACATCTCAGGCCTGGGTCACACCTCTGTGTTTTTTGGTGCTTTTTCAGAAACACACTACAGTTCATTTACATGGTTTCCTATGGGACACGTTCACATCCATGATTTTTTCAGCTGCTGCGTATTTGGAAAGGGCAAGGACTTTTTTGAACGCAAAACGGTGCTATTTTTTTTTTTTTTGGTTCAATATGCTTCAATAGAGAAGCTGCAGAAAAGCATGTAATGTGTTTTTGCGACAATTTGTGTTTTTTAGTCTGCCCAACAACAAATTGGGCAAAAAAAATTGTAAAAATGCAGCAAAATTACCTTTTTTTTTTTTTTTTTTACGGTTATTAACCGAAACAATAATCGGGAAAATAATCGTTAGTTGCAGCCCTAGTTAGAACCCCCTTTTTGTGTTGTCCAAAATAAAATAAAGTTTTGCCTATAGTTCCATTATTAATATAATTTTTATTTTTTTTCTCTTAAATTTGGAAGACCAGGGATTTTGTTTTTCAGGTCAGTTTGTTGGATTTTTGGATTATTGCGGTAAAATTTGATGTTTCTATTTTGACTGCAGTGACGAGAGAATTCAAAAGAGCAGAATGAAAAACATTTAATTCCGAACAGTGAACGTGGGCTTCGTTTTGAGGAATTAATTTCAAATTTAAATGTTAAAGTGGAGTTCCACCCAAATTTGGAACTTCCGCTAAATCCACTCCTCGCCCCCTTACATGCCACATTTGTAATTTTTTTTTGGGGGGGGGGGGGGGGCTTCAGTAGGAGTTGGACTTCCTGTCCCACTTCCTCCTTCCGCCCTGGGGTCGCCTAGGCGATACGTCATATTGCCTTTCGGCAGCCCCTCCCTGTAGGCGATCGCCTGTCCACTCAGAGCGCTGCGCCGTTCGCGCATGCGCAGTGAGTGCCCGGCCGTGAAGCCGAAAGCTGCCCACACTATGAATGGAGGCGCCGGCGGAGAAGGGTGGGAGAGGAGCGGAGCTCCCGGCATCACGTCGCTGGACAGTGGAGCAGGTAAGTGTCTGTTTATTAAAAGTCAGCAGCTACACTTTTTGTAGCTGCTGACTTTTAATAAACATAAAAAAAGGCTGGAACTCCCCCTTTTAAAGCGAAATGTATTTTGCAGTACTTTTGTAACGACATTTGGCACTGCATAATGTGCTGTGAGACTTTCTTTCAAATGTTATATGAATGTTCCCTCAGAAATCTACTAGTGTATGGCCAGCTTAAGGCAATCCCATAAAATCAATAGACTCTCAAGGTTTACCATGCGTTCCTTAGCAGACCTTCCATGGGGTGAGCTGAATATTATGTTGTCACGCTGTTTATTTAATAGGGCAGCTTTGCTCTGCGCTGACATAGCGTATGGCTGTGACTTGTTCTTTTTATTTGTGTCACGATGTGAACAAAGTCCAAGGTAGTTATTTCTGTCGGCACCTTGTTTGCTGCTGTCTGGCAGCCTGTGGTGTCCCTGAGAGGCCTGCTGTGTTATGGCCGTCTGCCTCCTTCAGTGAATGCTTGTAAATGGGATCTTACATTAACAAGCGGTGGTCTGCAGACTGGAGCCTGTGTAGGTCTAATGCATTCTGGATGCATATGCTTTCCCACTTCCTCATTTTGGAGGGTGGGGGGGGCAGTTTTGGCTTTAAAAAAAAAAAAGTTCAGAAAGTTGTGATTGTAGCAACAAGCTTGGGTGAGATGATAGTTGGTATCTAGTGTAGCTCCCCTGGGGGTTTTGTTTTCTCTTCGGGGGGGAAGACTGGGCTTTCCTCCACCCCTGTGGCTACGCCGGATCCACACTTTAAGTGTGAGAATCCACTGTTGCCTTTGTGTCTGCAGCAAAATACCTCACGAGTGGATCCCTGGTCTCTGTTGTCTAGGCGGAAGTCCCTTTGTAATAAAGCCAATGTCCACACAGGTGTAAAATCCAAGCAGCAAGGTTTTATTCTTATCTTGAGGTAAAACTTTGAGAGAATAGATGACGTAGGGAAAAGGTTCAGGCACGCAACACTCAAGACTCAGTACCGTCGCCACTTAAGCCTGAGTGGGCCTTGCTCTCCCGGATAGTCCCTTTTTAGATAGGTCCTAGCAGCCGGAGTAGAGCAGAAATTAATCTGTCCTTTATGAAATAGGGATGCGATTAGGAATCCTCTGCCACAGGATTATCCAGTCCCAAACCTCCCAGCCAAGCAACAATGAGAGAAACCTTTAGGGTATTGCAGGGCTTGTATCAACAATGATGGATCCCTCTTTAGGTAGGCCTCTAGGCCTCTCCCTGAGGCAGCAGCACCGTCGCGATCTCCGACAGGACTGATCTTCCCCTGGAACTCCTTTCCTAAAGTTGGGCCTCCTTCCAATGGGCAGCCTGGGATCCTTCTGTGAGGTGTAGGCCCTAGCCAGCTGAGCCGGGCCCACCAAGCAGCGATGCAGCCTCGGGCTAAAGGTGCCCGGGACTGAAACACATGCACATACCCCTGGCCATGAGGGCCACAAGAGGTGGGGTACGTGCCGAACGTCCTCAGGACCAAGGGGTCCCCTGGAATACCTCACGCCTAATGGCGTCTGCCCCTTATGTACCCTCTCCCAGCATGCACAGCGGGTCGACCACTCCAACTGTACGGCTGCCGAGAAAGGACACCCAATGGTACTGTGATACCCCCTGTGGTTCAATCTGAGCCAGCGGTGACAGTGCCACCTACAGGCAACAGGGAACTGTACTGCCAGGCAGCATCACACCCAGAGCAGAAGCAAATAGAAAATGTAATTGGTCTGAGCCTAACTAGTGGCTCAGACTACCCCTAAATTTTGTACATAGTGACCCCAAATATTGGGAGGGGCTCTACACTAGAATAAATAACTTGGTTGGTAATTTGGCTTGCAGCACTGGGGTCCTGGGTTTGATCACCAAAAGAAGCACTATCTGCATGGCATTTAAATGTTCTTCCAGTGTTTGGTAGATAAGCAATGTGTGTCTCAAGTGTGTTAAAGCCCAACTCCGGTCAGATAAGTTTTGCCATGCAGTGGGGCTGTGCATACACTGCATGGGTCAACTGCTCATTTTTGTGTATGGGGATTGGGGAACGGGGATATATATCCTCATAGCCTCCCTGAACAAGACTGGTCCCTGTGGCTCCTGCCCTCCACAATTCTTGTGCAGGGGACTGTTCCTGAGGTCCTCAAGCCCACAGACCACCTTCTCTTTTTTTTTTTTTTTTTTTTTTTATGTGCCTGAAGTTGGGCTTTAAAGAGTATCTTATCCCAACATTTTATATTCCTGGTATGTGTCTGTTGTACCATGTTCTTTTGTTAGTAAGTATCCTGGTCTCCTTTTTGTATTGCTTTCTTTGTGTGAAATACCTGGTGACCCTGCCAGTCCCTATGCTTGCCTATTTCAAACTGACCATGCTAGGCATGAGAACATGGCATGGTCCGTTTTCTGGTAAAACAGCCGCCTGTCTGTCCTCCAATTGCCTAGCCTTCTGCTGACTTAACAACCCCCCCCCCCCCCCCCGATGTCTGTATTGCTCTCTCCTTGCCTCTTGCTGACACTCCCCCCCCCCCCCTTTTTAGTCTCCACCTCTAAGCCCCTTATGCAGCTAAGAATAGAGGTCATGTAATCACTTAAGTGTGTGTGAGAGAGAGATGGGGACAATATATATCTTGCTCGCACACATATTTTGCCTTCCAAGAGGCAAGTCCCACAGGATCAACACTTTGAAAATACAGAAAAAAACATATTACATGAACATAGGTGGTATTGAACCTCATAAGGGTGCCTTCCGTTTTTATTTTAAACTGAATGAGTTCCTTCAGAAGGTGAAAGTTCACAAATACATTAAGTGTTTAACTAGATATTTAGTGTCATTTACCTTAATGATAGGCATATATGTTGGGCTTTAGCTCGTAGTGTCCTAGTTTATCAATTCTCCTATGTCCATGCGTTTCTACAGCTATCCTGTCCCTATTCACCACAGGGACCAAGCGGCTTCCTTTCCCAGGCTGCATAGCGTCCAATGCATAAATTGCCATCTGCTCAGCGTTGCATCACAAATATGGGAGCGCTAATGTAAAAAATCACATTAGTAAGCAATCTTTGTGTCTGCAAATTCTCTGCCTGTTTGTGTCTGTGTTGGATTTAATGACTGTGTAGTTCTCACCTGCCCTAGCACCCAGGGAGAGACGCAGGGATTGAGATGTGGTTTCTTCACAGGAAATGTCTGTTTTTAGACTAGACAGATCGTGCATTAACTTGTGCAGTACTATGCAATATGCCTCATGTTTGAACACCGACTATAAACAGCTGACATTGGAATGTGATTCACGTTACTGTAGGCTGTGCGTACAGAGCAACAAATGATACCATAAAGCTACACAATCCATTTATATGCAAGTGAAAAACACAAGGTACAGGTAGAAAGGTTTAAAATGCCTTTTGACTTTAAGGAAAAGGAAATTAAAAGCACCTGTGCTTGTGGTAGACTTTGTAAGCTGATGGTAACTTGTTGGTGTGCACCCTAGAGGTGTCTGCATTTTGTACCTTATTTTCTAGGAGTCCTTAAACTCGGTGCAGTGTCATTTGCAAATGTTGACTTCCTAATTGGAGTTGCCTTAATATGTTGGTCTACAACATGTTAATGTACATAACATACTTTAATGTGCATTGCCGTAATGTGCGCCTTGTTGCAAACATTCTTGTTTAAAGTGAGTAGATGCTTAAAGTGGTGGTAAACCCTTACAGACCACTTTTACCTACAGGTAAGCCTAGATTAAGGCTTACCTGTAGGTTCTTGAAATATCTCCTAAACCTACACAGTTTAGGAGCTATTTCCAATTTCCTCGTACGCCGGTGTATTCGGCGCATGCGCACTCTAGAAAGGGCACGCTGTGCCATTTCTAGATGGGGGGGGGGGGGTGTCATGCCAAGACTGGCGGCTCCTGTCACGCGACTCCGGCCAGTCACAAAGCTGGAGTTTGCGGCCCCGGAAGGAAGAGGGGTGAAGAATGGCCCTAAAGAGGAAATCGGGGACATCGCAGGCTTCGGTTTCAGGTAAGTGACACCTAATGGGCTCCTATGCGATGCATAGTTGCCCGTTATGCTCTACCTTTGTAGGGAAACAAAGAGGAAGTAAAGCCCATCAGGGTTTACTTCCTTTTTAAATGCCCATAAGCTGCCCACAGGTTCACTTTTAAATAGTATCTAAAGTCAAAAAGTTTTTGGTTTGAGTAGTAAAGGATTCAGGACCAAACATTGTCACGTACCTGGAAGCTCTGCTCGGGAGCACAGATGCATTTCTTGCTGGGGAAGCTATCGGGTGCGCTCTCATTTTTTCCATGAATTGGCAGTGGAAATGTTTCCAAGTAAAACTTGTTTAGCAATTTTCCCTATTTGATCTCGGGGGAATTATTATTCCAATATTAAAATAGAATATAAGTGCAGCTCAATTCAATCAGTCCAAAATGTTAGACTTTTTCAGAAAGTATTGAGATAGAGTAACAGTCCATAGAGACGGTGAACCACAAGTTCCACAAAGTCTTTTCACCAGTGCTGAAGAAGTCCACAATGGGCGACTATCCCTCCACCTCTGGTCTAACTAAATTACTCTCACCTTACAGCATGGACCCCTGAGCGAACAGGTGGTCATGCAAGCAGAAAAACAGGTTATCACGCCCCGCTGATGAGGAAGTTCTATTGAACGTAACGCGTACGGGGGAGGAGCTGCATATGACGTCACCCGCTGCTGTCCTTCAGAGGTTTATACAGACCCATGTCGGCTATACATGCTGTATTTAATCGTTTTTATGTGAGAAGTCTGTGTGTGAACACATTAACCACTTAACGACCGCTCACTGTATATATACGTCGGCAGAATGGCACCGACAGGCACAATCACGTAGAGCATACGTGATTGCCTTTGTACAGTTGGGGGGTCCGATCGGACCCCCCTCCTATACAGTGAGCGGTGGCTAAGTGGCCACCCCCTCGCGATCGCTCCCGGCGAATGGAAATGCCCCCTCTGTCTGTGTCAGACAGAGGGAGCAGGAGGAAGTGATGTCATCTCTGGTGCGGCACTCACATATACCGAGCGCCGTACAAGAGAAGATATCAGGTTAGTGCACACAACACTACACTGACACCAGGACACATAGGGACATAAATCGCCCCCCCAGGCCCCCCAGATCACCCCCCCCAGCCCCCAGTCACAGTGTCACTGATTGCAGTGACCATTTATTTAGTGATCACTGCAATCAGTGACATTTGTGACTGTAAAAGTGTCACCAAAGTTTAGTCTTAGGTCCAGTGTAGCCCCCTAACCCCCCCTAATAAAGGTTTAACCCCCTGATCACCCCCCAGATAACCCTTTCACCCCCTATCACCACTGTCACTAAGCGATCGTTTTTCTAAACGCTGTCTTAGTGTCTGTGATGCAGATCGGTAGCCGGTAATTTTTTTTAGGTTCGCCGCAGGTTTTTATAGCGTCAGGTACCCCAATATATTATCTAATAAAGGTTTAACCCCCTTGATCGCCCCCCAGGTAACCCTTTCACCCCCTATCACCACTGTCGCTAAGCAATTGTTTTTCTAAACGCTGTCTTAGTGTCTGTGATGCAGATTGGTAGCCGGTAATTTTTTTTAGGTTCACCGTCAGGTTTTTATATAGCGTCAGGTACCCCCATATATTATCTAATAAAGGTTTTAACCCCCTGATTGCCCCTAGTTAACCCTTTCACCAGTGATCACCATATAAGTGTTACGGGTGACGCCGGTTAGTTAGTTTGCTTTTTATAGTGTCAGGGCACCCGCCGTGTATATAACCCAATAAAGGTTTAACCCCCTGATCGCCCGGCGGGTGATATCAATTAGGTTTTAGCGTCAGAGAGGGTCTGCGTCACACCCCAGGCAGCGTCAGGTTAGTGCCAGTAACGCTAACACCCACGCGTGAAGCATACACCCCCCTTAGTGGTATAGTATCTGAACAGATCAATATCTGATCTGATCAGATCTATACTAGCGTCCCCAGCAGTTTAGGGTTCCCAAAAACGCAGTGTTAGCGGGATCAGCCCAGATACCTGCTAGCACCTGCGTTTTGCCCCTCCGTCCAGCCCAGGCCACCCAAGTGCAGTATCGATCGATCACTGTCACTTCCAAAACACAACACACATAACTGCAGCGTTCGCAGAGACAGGCCTGATCCCTGCGACTCCAGTGCTGTAGGAGGTGATTTCACCACCACAGTTAAAAAAAAAAAAAAAAAGCATATATGCCGAAGCATTGGGGCAGCAGGGGCGGAGGAGCGATTTTGCTCCTAATGCCGCGTACATACGGTCGAAATTCCGACAGAGGCTTGCCCGTGGAAAAGTCCGACCATGTGTGTGCGGCATAACTTTTTTGCGGGAGGATGCCCCCATGCTTCGGCATATATAAATGGTGCGTGTATGCCCATCATTGGAAGTGGGTGGATGAAGGGCGGTATTCTAATGGTGGGCATACCCACCGATCAATCTCTTTTTTCGTTCAGCCAACTGGCTGCATGAAAAAAAAATATTACAATACATGTCCAACAAGGACCAGCAACGTACTGGTATGTTGCTGGACTTTGAATGTTTATACCAGAATGATGCCTGCGGGTTTAGGTATCATCTTGGTATCATTCTTTTCAGCCTGCGGCCGGCTTTCATGTAAAAGCAATCCTAGCGGCTAATTAGCCTCTGGACTGCTTTTACAAGCAGTGGGAGGGAATGCCCCCCCCCCGGATATAAAAAGCGCCATTGGGAAAGCATTTTATCACACCGATCTTGGTGTGGTCAGATGCTTTGAGGGCAGAGGAAAAATCTAGGGTCTAGAAGACCCCAGTTTTTTCAAAAAAAGAGTACCTGTCACTACCTATTGCTATCATAGGGGATATTTACATTCCCTGAGATAACAATAAAAATGATAAAAAAAAAAAATACTTGGAAGGAACAATTTAAAAATAAAATAAAAAAGCAAAATTAATAATAAAAAAAAAGAAAAAAAAAAAAAAAAGCACCCCTGTCCTGCCCTGCTCTTGCCCAATGGCGAACGCAAGCGTCGGTCTGGCGTCATATGTAAACAGCAATTGCACCATGCATGTGAGGTATCACCACAAAGGTCAGATCGAGGGCAATCATTTTAGCAGTAGACCTCCTCTGTAAATCTACTGGGGTAACCTGTAAAGGCTTTTAAAAATGTATGTAGTTTGTCGCCAATGCGCGTTTGTGCGAAATTTTAAAGCATGTCGTGTTTGGTATCTATGTACTCGGCCTAAGATCATCTTTTTTATTTTATCAAACATTTGGGCAATATAGTGTGTTTTAGTGCATTAAAATTAAAAAAAGTGTATTTTTTAACCCAAAAAATGCGTTTGAAAAATCGCTGCGCAAATACTGTGTAGAAAAAAAAAATGCAACACCCACCATTTTAATCTGTAGGGCCTTTGCTTTAAAAATATATATAATGTTTGGGGGTTCAACATAATTTTCTTGCAAAAAAAAAAATGTTTTCATGTAAACAAAAAGTGTCAAAAAGGGCTTTGTCTTCAAGTGGTTAGAAGAGTGGATGTAAGCTTCCTAATGTTGTGTATAAAATGCCAGAACAGTTCAAAACCCCCCCAAATGACCCCATTTTGGAAAGTAGACACCCCAAGCTATATACTGAGAGGCATGTCGAGTCCATGGAATATTTTATATGTTGACACAAGTTGCGGAAAAACTACAATTTTTTTTTTTTTTTTGCACAAAGTTGTCACTAAATGATATATTGCTCAAACATGCCATGGGCATATGTGGAATTACACCCCAAAATACATTCTGTTGCTTCTCCTGAGTACGGGGATACCACATGTGTGAGACATTTTGGGAGCCTAGCCGCGTACGGGACCCCAAAAACCAAGCACCGCCTTCAGGCTTTCTAAGGGTGTAAATTTTTGATTTCACTTCTCACTGCCTATCACAGTTTCGGAGGCCATGGAATGCCCAGATGGTACAAAACCCCCCCAAATGACCCCATTTTGGAAAGTAGACACCCCAAGCTATTTGCTGAGAGGTATTGTGAGTATTTTGCAGATCTCGCTTTTTGTCACAAAGTTTTGAAAATTGAAAAAAAAATATATATATATATATATATATATATATATATATATATATATATATATATATATATATATATATATATATTTTCTTTCTTCATTTTCAAAAACAAATGAGAGCTGTAAAATACTCGCCATTCCTCTCAGCAAATAGCTTGGGGTGTCTATATTCCAAAATGGGGTCATTTGGGGGGTTTTGTGCGATTTTGGCATTTTATGGCCTTCGAAACTGTGATAGGTAGTGAGGAGTGAAATCAAAAATTTGTGCCTAGAAATCCTGAAGGCGGTGCTTGGTTTTCGGGGTCCCGTACGCGGCTAGGCTCCCAAAAAGTCCCACACATGTGGTATCCCTGTACTCAGGAGAAGCAGCAAAATTTATTTTGGGGTGCAATTCCACATATAACCATGGCATGTGTGAGCAATATATCATTTAGTGACAACTTTTTGTAATTTTTTTTTTTTTGTTTTTTTTTTTTGTCATTATTCAATCACTTGGGACAAAAAAATAAATTCAATGGGCTCAACAGGCCTCTCGGCAATTTCCTTGGGGTGTCTACTTTCCAAAATGGGGTCATTTGGGGGGGTTTTGTACTGCCCTGTCATTTTAGCACCTCAAGAAATGAGATAGGCAGTCATAAATTTAAAGCTGTGTAAATTTCAGAAAATGTACCCTAGTTTGTAAACTCTAACTTTTGCGCAAACCAATAAAATATACGCTTATTGACATTTTTTTTACTAAAGACATGTGGCTGAATACATTTTGGCCTAAATGTATGACTACAATTGAGTTTATTCCATTTTTCTTCTAACAAAAAGTAGAAAATATCATTTTTTTTCAAAATTTTCGGTCTTTTTCCGTTTATATCGCAAAAAATAAAAATCGCAGAGGCAATCAAATACCATTAAAAGAAAGCTCTATTTGTGGGAAGAAAAGGACGCAAATTTCGTTTGGGTACAACATTGCATGTCTGCACAATTTACAGTTAAAGCAGCGCAGTGCTAAATTCTGAATTCACCTCTGGTCCTCTAGCTACCAAATGGTCCGGGGCTTAAGTGGTTAATAAATTCATATTGTTAAGCAGTGAGCACTTAGATCCTTTATTTTATCACTTATGACCTGGCTCCCTTGCTGAGAAATAAGGAGACTGGAAAGAAGCTTATGGTCCGTGATAACCTGTTTTTCTGCTTGCATGACCACCTCTTCTCTCAGGCCCCTTTCACGCTGGGGCGGTTTGCAGGCGCTATTGTGCTAAAAATAGCGCCTGCAAACCGAGCCTAAACAGCGGCTGCTGTCTCTCCAGTGTGAAAGCCCTAACAGGACGTGAAAAAAAGTCCTGCTAGCCGCATCTTTGGAGCGGTGAGAGGAGCGGTGTGTTTACCGCTCCTCCACCGCTCCTTCCCATTGAAAACAATGGGAAACCACGGTAATACCGCCGGCAATGCGCCCCTACAGGAGGCGCATTGCCGGCGGTATTAACCCTTTCGGCCGCTAGCGGGGGTTAAAACCGCAGCGTTAGCGGCCGAATACCTCAGCAATCCCGACGGTATAGCGCCGCTTAAAATAGCGGCGCTATACCGCCACCCGCCCCAGTGTGAAAGGGGCCTCAGGGGTCCATGCTGTAAGGTGAGAGTAATTAGTTAGACCAGAGGTGGAGGGATTGTCACCCATTGTGGACTTCTTCAGCACTGGTGAAAAGACTTTGTGGAACTTGTGGTTCACCGTCTCTCTGGACTGTTAGGGCTCTTTCACACGGGACGGCTCAGTCATGATCCGCCCCGTGAAGCTCCGCTTGCTCAGCGGGGATCGCTCAGTTGATCCCCGCTGAGCCGGCGGATGACTGGGCGGTCCCCGCACACTGTGCAGGGACCGCCCTGTCAGAGCGCCGCTCTTCCCTATGGGGAGATCGGATGAACACGGACCGTCTGTCCGTGTTCATCCGATCCGCCGACGGAAGGAAAAAATAGGGTTTTCCTCCGTCACACTTTGGCGGAGCGGATGTCAGCGGACATGTCACCGCTGACATCCGTGGCTCCATAGGGGTACATGGAGCGTCCGTCCAGGTCCGCCTAAAAAACTGACAGGCGGACCGTCCGTGTGAAAGGGGTCTTACTCTATCTCAATACTTTCTGAAATTCTGTTAACATTTTGGACTGATTGAATTGAGCTGCACTTAGTCTATTTTAATATTTGCCATTTGAATTGTGTGAAAATTCTTTAGTGTTCAGCTTGCATACTGGGGTTTTTATTTTGATTTATTTGATTTTTTGCGCTGATTGCACCTTTTTTCTGCTTTTATATTCTTGAATTATTATTCCAACATGAAAATTAAGACATTTGAGAGCTTTACATTATAGTTTATTGTTGGTAGACTATAGCAGTGGTGGTTATGATTTACATTAAGTCGTATTAATATATTTTTCTTCATTTTTGTTTCTCCAGTCATACTTTGTTTCCGATTATGATCCAACCATTGAGGATTCCTACACAAAGATATGCAGCATTGATGGAAAGCAGACCCGATTGGACAGTAAGTGGTTTCCCTAATTCCCATGATGGCAGCAAAAGATAACCATGCACATGTAGATATTGTTGCACAGTATTCCCTTTATTCAACAGGGTGCAGACTGTTCTCACAAGTGATAATACAGATTGTATTTTATTTATTTTTTCTGTCCCCTTTGACAAAGATCTATGTGCTGTTTTTCTCCAGATCGCCATGTATATGTTATTCTTATCAACAAACCTCTCATTAACCCCCATTTGGTTTGTAAATCTGCCATTGAAAGCATTTTGTTATATTTTACAAGTGTAAAAAGGACCTGATGTTTTGGTCAGAAATTCTGAGCTGCCCTGTGTCCTGAGCTCTCTAGTCGGTTATCTCAAAGAAACGTATTTACATTTCTGATACGAGTCTTTTTTTTAAATTTTTTTCAGCAATAGCTTTATAAATAAAGACAATAACAAAAATACATATCTTGTGTGATGGAGAGATCATCTATCTTCTCTAAAAAGTGCCGTTCAGTCCAAATGTTGAGTGAATGTCCAACTGGAAGACCCTTATAGAAAAGGGATTGAAGTGAACCTGGTGTATAAATTGTGTCCTTCAAAAAGCATAAATCGTGAATATCCCATCACCATATGTATGCGCCTCTTACCGAAGTGAGTGGATCTCAGGTTGCCACCTGTCTTGATTCACCCCACAATGGCTCCCTGCAGCACTGATAGGTTCCCCCTTTCCTGTCCTTCCAGCTGCTGTGGGGGGGGGGGGGGGGGTTTACTGTGCTTCAGTTTGTGAATGAACATTTTGAATGAATGAATGAACACACTTCCCATTCATTCACTGTGCAGTGCAACTGAGGCTGCAGAGAAAGAGGGGGAATCTGTCTCAAAAGTGAGATATTGGGGGTCTGTTTAGAACCCTGATATTTTACCAAAGCCCCCAAAAAGGGCTACAGGTCCCAGCATGAACCTGTGAGATCTAAGGGGTTACATCTGTAGATCTCAGGGGTGCATGCTGGGACTTGTTGTTCAGTTTTGGAGGGAGTAACCTTAGATCTGAAGTTAATGTTGGAACTTGTAGTCCTTCATTTTTGGGGATGTGACCCCCCCCCCCAAAAGTGAGGGACTACAGGTCCCAGCATGAGCCCCTCAGAGCTGAGGATGTGACACGCCCCCCTCCCCCAATGGTGGGGGTAGGAATTGGGTGGTCGGTGTAGCTGCTCAGGGTGGACAGGTAGGTCAGTGTAGTGGAGAATAAAACAAAGGTAAAGTCTTTTTGTAACAAGGCTTCTGGAGTGCATTCTATTCTTGAAATATATAAAAGTGTGTTTTATCGTTGGACCCTACTTTTGTCTCTTAACCCCCCCCCCCCCCCAAAATATGAAAGTTGGAGATGCCACTGCCGATCAGTGCTCTCTGCCATTGGCTGAGAGTGCTGATCGGGAGTAGGTCGGCTGCTGGTTTTCCAGCATGCACGTCAGTCAGACTGACACACACACGCAGGCCCAATGTCGGATGTTTTTTTTTTTGTTTTTTTTTTAAAACTAGCCATTGTCTCCTAACATTCAGCCCATGTGTATAGGGCTATAGACTTCAATGAAAACGCATCCAATGCACTTTAAACAATGCAGTGCTTGCGTTTTTTTGATGCATTTTTGCTGGTTTCGCCTGCAAGACAACAGACCCCTCCAAAAAATGCAAAACTCAAAGAACGAAAAAGTGTTGGAAAAAGCGAAACGCACAAAGAAAACGCATCAACCGCAGCCTGCATAGGTGTGAACCAGGCCTTAAGGCTGAGCCACTCACTAAGCGAATATTTGACCGCTTTGTCCAGAAGCGGAAGAAATTTGCAGTCTATGGCCCCACTTAAAACTGTTTTGTGATAAGGGTTTACGTTTTGCCTAAATATTTGGCATATGGAAGTGCCCCTATATCCCATCGACAAAAGCTGGGAGGTGTGATGTCAATTACTTTTTATGCTGTAGGTTTTAGACCCAACTTGCTGTCTTGGTTGTAGTCTCTAAACATGGAAAAGATTTTGCTTAGGCAACATATTTGTTAGATTTGTATTCCAGTCTGTTCCTTGCCTTGGACACGTACAAGGGAAACATGCAGTTTAATCTCTTTAATTCTGATCTTGATTGAGGAGATACTTTGTGTATTGTTGGACCTCCCTAGCATCGTTTTTCAGTGAGCTACATTTGAAGGATCTCCTCTTCATAGGGTGGTGTGAAGTGTGTAATCAGTAATCGCACAGTGCTAGAGGGAGAGGCATTCCAGGGAGGAAGATGGTGGGGCCTGGAGGCTCTAGGGCACTATAAGGGGCCGGGGGAGTTTTCCTGGAATGTCAGGAATCTGACATAATGATCTCTGCAAATAAGTTCTTCTAAGGAAGCTAGATAAGAAGACATTCCCGACCTGAGGGAATTCTTCCATCCAGAGCTGTCTTGGTGTAAACCTCACTTTATCATCTCCAGTGAATAGGAAAGAGAGGCAGTATTTCTCCAAGCACCTCCTTAAAGAGCTGTTTTATCTTTCAAAGGATTATGTCCAAGTTACCGCGAACAACTGAGTAGTGTCCATCATACTTTATTTGCACAAACGGTTAAATTTTCAGGACAAGCTTTCGGGATGTTCCCTTCTTTTTAGTGCTTGGCCCATGAAGGGAACACGCCGAAAAAGTGTGTGAGCTAAAATGTAAATGTGCCAATAAAAGGTATTGTGTACTCCTGTTCTTGTTGCAAGCTTACTAATGTGACTACAGTCACCTAAAGCAGTGGTTCTCAACCCTGTCCTCCAGTACCCCCAACAGGCCATGTTTTGGGAATTTCTCTTACACCAAATTAGCTGTCCAAAATACCAAGCCATTGACTCTGCTTTAAAGCACCTGTGCAAGATAAAAGAAAAACCTGCAAAAATGACCTGTTGGGGGTATTTGAGGACAGGGTTGAGAACCACTGACCTAAACCATCAAATTTACCCCAAACCACCATGAGAAAAGCATTACTCCCCATGTTATTACTAGGTTTTTAAAAGTCTTGCAGGGGCAGCTGCATACAAAACACAAAAAGAGAGGCGCCTCTAAGAGTAGACGTTTTGATAACACTTTAATTAGCATATGTGGTATGCACTCACATTTAGATGAATAAAAACGGGCATTTAAAATTCCAAATTAGGTCAGGGTGACCGCTTCTACGACCTGTTTCCCAAATCCAAGCAGCACTCGTTGTGCTGGTATCACTCCATCAGATGGGAGGCAGCGTCTGGAGGAACTTCAGCGTCAGACCGAGGCTAGAGAAGCAAGGATGGTAGAAGGGAGATGGCGTCACCAGTAGTGGATGCCTTTCCTGAGTTGGCTCGTGCCAGACGCCGGCTCCCATCTGATAGAGTGATACCAGCAAGAGTGCCGCCGCAGCTGCTTGGATTTGGTAAACAGGTCGTAGAAGCGGTCACCCTGACTTCATTTGGAATTTTATATGCCCGTTTTTATTCATCTAAATGTGAGTGCATACCACATAAGCTAATGAAAGTGTTATCAAACGTCTACTCTTAGAGGCGCCTCTCTTTTTGTGTTTTGTTTGCAGTCTGGAATCGGGTTTCTGTTCCCCCTATGACGGCAGCCTCTGGAGTCCCTGGACTTTTTGCTCCCATTTCTTATACTTGTTTTATATGGACTCTCAGGTCCTGTTTATGACACCAAATGCTGCTAACTGACAGAGGATAAGAGCATTAGGCTTTGCGCATATACCTGTTTTTTTGCAGCTGCATAGACTGAAGTTTGTAATGATGTAGGCAAACCCCCAGAACTACATTTCCAAAGAACCCTTGCCCTATATAATGTGCGGGTAAGCCTTTGGATGTCAAGGCAGCAACAACAGCTTGGAATGAAATCCGTGTATGCATATGGAACAAACCGAGAGGGGGTAGGGGATGGGTGGAGTACAGCAGGATTCTGCACGCACTGCGTAGGATTTCACTGCAGAAAATACTTTTGTCAGCCTGTACATTTTAAAGCGGTATTTAAAGATGTGAATAGTTTATTTTATTTTTTTACATTTTACCAGCCCCCTGCAGGTTTTTGTCGGTGTGCTGGTATGCAATGCTTTTACACCTGTCAAAAGGATGCCCTCCAGCGTTGCGGGGTCACTCGGATGCTTCCACCTTTTACCCAGTCTTCCTTCCAGGTTCATTTCACTCGACCACTTGAATGGCTGGACCGTGATGACATCATTCCCACTAGGTCCGAAACAACTAATCGATTAATCGACAACTAATCAATTATGAAAATAGTTGTCAACTTTTTTTATAATCGGTTAGCCGATTAGTTGGCCTGCATACAGAATGCATTATTTGTTTACATATCAGGAAATGCAGTGCAGCACACATACAGCTCGGTACACCATCCATACAGTAAGTGTCTGAGAACTTGTGAATGTATGAGGAGCAATGCCTCATGGGACATATATAGTCCTGGGCAGGAAATAAGTGTTTCTAAAGGCAGACTTTTTTTTTTTTATATGCTATCGGGGCTCTATATACTATACTTTGCAGCTTGCTATTGGGGCAATCTGAGGAGAGGAGTAGCCAGAAGTGCAGGTGGGGGACACCCGAAGAGAAGAATCAGGGCTGCTCTGTGCAAAACAATTACACCGAGCAGGTAAGTACAACCATCTTTGTTAAAAATAAATAAAAAATTAAAGACCAGAATCTGAACCCAGAGAAGGTGGAGACTGATAGACTGGAGGTAATAGAAGGCATTACATTTAGGCCTCATGCACACTGGCCATTTTTACAGCAGCTGTTTTTGGCTTCAGGCGTGTTTGTTTGTTTTTTTGTTTTTTCTACAGTCCATAAACTCTCCATGTTTATCCTATGTGTCCATGCACACACAGGCTGTTATTTTTTACCTTTTTTTTTTTGTATGGATAAAAAAAAAACACTATTGCAAAAAACACACTGGCGTTTTTTATAACGTTATTTTAACGTCCAGTGTGCATGAGGCCTTAAAATTTTTACCAGTATTTTGCATTATATTTAAAATGATCATGTATCCATGAAAACTTTCATATAAAAGAGGTCTGGTTCACGCACTACAGTTCATTTAACATGGTTTCCTATGGAATCTATGCTTTTTTGGAAAAGGGTCAGACTTTTTTCAACGCAAAACTGTGCTTTTTTTGGTTCAATGGACTTCAATGTAGAAGTTGCAGAAAAGCATGTAATGCGTGTTGTTTTTTTTTTTTGTTTTTTTTGCCGCAATTTTAAAAAATATTTTTTTTTTAATCTGCCCAACAACAAATTGGCCAAAAAAGCATAAAAAAATGCAAATCGCAGCAAAATCACGTGTGCAATTATGCACAGCAGAAACGATTAAAAGCAAACTGCACAGGTGTGAACCGAGCCTTATACTGGCCATACACGTATCGATTTTCTGATGAGAATATTCATATGAAAAATCTTTTGTACGTTTGCCGAATGAAATAATGCCGTTTTGTTCACTTTTAACATTGTTTTAAAATATAATTTATGAAAAGTTTTTCTTTTCTGCTCCTTCGAACTTTTCCATCCCTGGGAAAACAAATGTTGAATTGAACCCAGGAACGATTAGAAAATCTAACGAATGTTCTTAAAATTAAGTTTTTTTTGTTTTTTTTTTTGTTTAACCACTTCTCCACTGGGCTTATTCTGGCACTTCTCTCCTTCATGTAAAAATCCTAAAAAAAAATTTGATAGAAAATTAATCAGAACCCCCAAACATATTATATATATATATATATATATATATATATATATATATATATATATATATATATATATAAAAATTTAGCAGACACCCTAGGGAATAAAATGGCGGTCATTGCAACTTTTTATCTTGCACGGTATTTGCGCAATAATTTTTCAAACGCCTTTTTTTGGGGAAAAAAACTGTTTCACGAATTAAAAAATAACAAAACAGTAAAGTTAGCCCAATTTTTTTTGTATAATGTGTAAGATGCTATTACGCTGAGTAAATAGATACCTAACATGTCACACTTTAAAATTGCGCATACTCATGGAATGGCGCCAAGCTTCAGTACTTAAAAATCTCCATAGGCAACGCTTTTTTTTTTTTACAGGTTACGATTTTCGAGTTAGAGGAGGTCTAGTGCTAGAATTGTTGCTCGCACTCTACCGCACGCGCGGATACCTCACATGTGGGGTCTGAATGGTGTTTACATATGTGGGCGGGACTTGCATGCTTATTCGCTTCTGAGCGCGAGTTGCCGGGGACAGGAGCGTTTTTTTTTTTTTCATTTTATTTTTTATTTTACTGAATTTATTATTTATTTTGATCACTTTTATTCCTATTACAAGGAATGTAAACATCCCTTGTAATAGGAATGTGTGTGACAGGTCCTCTTTATGGAGAGATGCGGAGTCAATAAGACCCCACATCTCTCCTCCAGGGTGGAGAGCATGATCAGTGAAAAAAAATTCACAGATCTCATGCTGACCGCCACAATTGCGGCTTTGTTTCCTCCTGGGTACCGGGCGTGACGTCACGCCTGGGACTCCGATGGTCATAGAGATGACTGGAAATCTCAATCGTCGTGAGCCGGCCGATTCATTCTCCGGGCCCCCGATGGCACGCAATAGCCCGGAGAAACACCGGAGGGGGGGGATGTCCCCCCCCGCCACCTATAAGAACGATCAAGCGGCGGACCTGCCGCTATGATCATTCTTATGGTGCACAGAATCGCCGGCTGCAAACAATATCAAAGTCATCAACGTCATATGACGTCCTTGGTGGACAAGTGGTTAAGGAAGACATTGTTTTTGTATGGCCAGCATAAGTGACAACAGGTGCAGGGAGCTTTTATCAAGCCACCTGCCTATGACAAGGGAGTCTGTCATACTTAATATATCACAGTTCTGTCGGAATCACCAAAACTGTCTTTTATTTATTTTCTTAAAACCATATAGTTCGTTATATTTACCGCTACATATAGATATTTAAGAATAAATTGCCTTTTTTAATTACACTTTGCATATTAACTAAATTATACACCACACTTTTTTATTCATTTTTTTTTTTTTACCTTTTATACGACTTATTTGAAACAATTGGCCAACTAATCGATTATGAAAATAATCCTTAGTTGCAGCCCTATTTTCCACACCTACACACGGGAAGCACATCGTAACAGTATAGAGCGGGTGCCGTAAATGTACTCCTGAGCTACGCATGCACGGCTCACTGTACATTACCACTGACAGGGAAGCATTTATGGCAGAAGGGTCATAAAAACCCTGCCTGTCAGCATGTTTTTATTTATTTTTTTACTTTGAGTGAGCACTAGATTTCTGGCAGATAAACATGGGGACATTGCATGTATTGGAGAGATGTAGTGAATTTACATGTAATTTATAATGGCCTAAAGGTACCTGTGTTCATTCATACCAGGTGCAGTAGGAATGCATTGGGTGTCTTTTCCATTGCTGTCGCAGCTCACAAAAAAAGGCAAAATGCCGCAGTGCGAGGCAATCCACTGCCTCATACTTTGCAGCGACCAATTAAACTTTATGAAATGTCTTTGTGACATTTCAATAAAGTTTGTTTAAAAAGAAAAAAAAACGATCAGTGTGATGCGCAGAGATGAGCCTTTGGTGATCCTGCCGAACTGCACTGCAAGCCGGCTCTGCATTGAGCGGCTGGTGTGAATTATAGCCCTAAGACACTGGTTGGGAGATTCTGCTGGCATTCAGTTCTAAAATGCAATAAAAAAGGAATAATTGTTGCATCCAGTCAAAGTGTGCGTCTTGGGTGCACCCTTTAAGGTGGCCAATGACATTAGACAGCGGTCAGAGATCTCCATCTCTACCCTCGTCAGATGTTGGGTGCCAGAACACGGGGCGTGCATTGTTCTTCCATCTTTTTCTTGCCTATGTAAGGGGGGGGGGGAAAAGAGGAGTTCTGCACACCGCGCATGTTGGATAGAAACCATAACAATACCACATGTTTATGCAATTTATCACTTGACTTTTCCTCCATAAGCCACAGTGACCTATAGGCTTTAGATTGTCTCCAGGTCTGGTGAAGATGTTTTTTTGTTATAAGCTTTGGATAGAGTGGACGGGAATTAGAACCTCCTGGTTTGTGCCCCCTATAGAGATATTCATCCTCTCTGTTTGTCCTGTTTACCATTATCAATGAACGTAAAAGAAAAACTAAATTTTGGGTTGTCCCCAGAAAAGTAATAGAGGGGAAATCTTCCAATGGGGGCACTAGTTCTGGTGACCTGGGGGTCCACAAGGAATTCCCCTAATTTGCAGGGATTTACTTTTTGCTTCCTGTTTGGCCATGGGACAGGAAGTGAAGGGAAAGCAAAGCAATGGGACACAGATGGTGAAAAAAATTCTGACAGGAGTTATAACACTCCCATACTCTATCCAAAAAATTTTTTTTATTTTTTTCCTCCTCATCGAATAGTGAGGTGTAGGCTTGGTAACATGGCAAAGGCACAACATTAATTGGTCTGTAGAATCCCTCGTGTTGAAAACTGGCCATACATGGCTCAAATTTTGGCCAATTCCTGCTGATTTGGCTGAAATTTTAAGGTGTGGGTGGCCCTGTCGGCATCATCTGGATGGACAAGTCGATTTTAGAAACAGAGGTGCCAGGTGGATATTTTTTTTTTTTTCATCTGAAAATGACTGCATCCCTTCTGGTACAGTTACTGTTTAGATCAGGGTGTCAACCAGGGTTCCATGGAGCCCTAGGGTTCTTCCAGATGTTGCATGGGGATCCTTGAGCAATTTCTGTCTCTGATGATAAGTTCCCACTGACACCATTGATCTTTTTAGCTACCTGTAAGGTAATAATTCTTCCCTTTTTGACTGCAAATGTAAAGCCTAGTACACACGGGTGGAATCGGCTGGTTCAATAAAAACTGGCCAACATTCGGCCTATGTGTACGGCAGCTGGTCTGAAAGAAGATGGCACAACAGGGGAGATCGCTTTACCAACATCGGATTGTTAGTATAGCGGCTCCAGCCTGAGCTGTCAGCGTTCTTCCCACTCACCATCGCACCAATGCATCATGAGTTGTAGATATAATCATTTTTAGCAGGGGTTCCCTGAGACGGTAAGTTATTTCAAGGGTTCCTCTGTGTTGAATCGGTTGAGAAGGCTTGTTCAGATTGCATGTCCAAATCAGAAGACTCCATAGAAGTTGTTTTCTATTTTTTTTTTTTTTTTTAAGCTGATCCGACCCGATCTAACGCTGAGCTGTCGCCGGCTTCGCTGTGAAGGTGGGTGCAAAGGACACAGCTGACAACAGAACGTTCCTCCCCATTCATTTCACAGCTGTTGTCGGCTGTGTCCTCTGCAGAGCGTCTGTTGCTCCTGGACCGGATCAGCTTAAAAAAAGTATGAATGATTTCTTCTTTACAGGGCTAGATCGGTTAGGCTTATATTGTGGATGTCTGTAGATGTCGTGATTTTAGTGTTGGTGGGGTAGGCTTCTTTCTTTTTTTTTTTTTTTTTTTTATCTCAGAATAGTTGCCATTTGGAAAACTTCAACCAGCGGTCACCATAACGAACAAGGTGACTGCACAGACCTACAAGTGTCTATTCTTACTAAAAGAGTTCCTTAGAATAAGCCTCCACATAAGTTTCCGAAACCATACATTTGTAACTTGATACCACCTTTTGAGTAAAGAAAGTTGTAAGTTTGGAATTCTTGGCCCTGAAGCGTTTGGCCCCGTTGCTGACAATGACATGGTAGATTGTTACAATCTTCTCTTTGTTTACGGTCATGTCATGTTCGTCTCTACAGATGGTTGATTGCGGTGCACATGTCTTTACTTAACTTCAATTTCAATGAGCTTAATTAAAACCAAGAGTTTCAAAACCTTTTCTCACTCTTAAGGGGCCGGTAAACTTGCAGTACAAGTCACGGGTAATAAAACATTCACATATATAATTCTAAATGTCCCTATAAAGTAGATCCCCCATGGGAGTCCCTTTTTAAAAATCATAGCAGAGAATTGCCTTTGGCCAAGGCAATCCACCGCTCCCCATTGTTCCTTTTTGGGATATAAATCAATTTTTCCTTTTTACATTTGTCCTTCTGTAATGTATGGGTCTATTTGGTTGTGTTTACTTTCCAGAAGCATTTGATGTTGTCTATCTTAAAGCCCTTTTCACACAGGGATTCTGTTGCGAGCAGCATGGGATCTATGAGCTGATCCCCTGCTGATCGGAGTGGGCAGATGATGCATCCATGTCCACTCAGTATCTGCCTGTGTCTTCTTTGCTCTATGGACAGCTGAGAGTAAATGGACTCCGTTGTCCACTTTTCACCTTTTATTTAAACTACACTTGATCCACTCCACCTAAATGGAAGAGGACAGAGTGACGGTTACAATACATTTCAACTTATACGTTTCTCAACCTTTTCACTCTGGAGAAACTCTTGATATTTTCCAGGTCTTGGAGAGCCCTAGCTAAAACGTATGCCTACAGTTTGCAGTACCTTGGCATGGTCATCAAACTGTAGTACACGTATAAGAATCAAGTAGCATGTCTAAAACCCTGGGCAGATAATGTTATACTTTCTCCTGCTCTGTACACCATTTTAAGTAATCCTTGAATAAAAATTAATAATAACTGAAAATAAAAATTGATGTCCCCTAATATTAGAGGCTAGTATAGAAGTGCCCCCATTGTTGGTCAGTGTAGGTAGGAGATTCATTTACTCACCACTCACAGAACCGCTAGCAACCCAAGAAGGAACCTTGAGGTTCCAAGCAGCCTTGGTTGACAATGGTTGATCTATAGCCAGCTCCCTGCCCCATTTATACTCGCCTTACTCCTCACCCATTGCTCCATTGCAATGCAGTCCTAACCATGTGGGTCGGATAGTGTTGAAGCCAGTCTGCCACCCAGGCCTGAGCACTGCATCATGGGAGGTGGTCACATGAGGCACTACGTTTTTGCGATCGCTGCTATGGAGGCAAAGATCAGTGGAGAAGCACCGCAAAGGAGGCTATAAGTGAGTCGGGTGCCCTCCTTCTTTTTTTTTTTTTTTTTTTTTTTTTTTTTTTTTTACTTCTGCATGGGAAAAGTAACATCCTCTTCTTGCGGTTTGTACCAGTGCTCTGACACTCATTGCTCACTCACTAGTAATTTATTTTCAGCAAAATTTTGGGGAGAAACTGAACAAATTAGGCTAGTGATGACGGAAACTGGATGCCTTATCTGGGCGTTAGTGATGCCTAGTGTTACTCATGCAGTACATTTGTTATATTTGGTGTGATATGGGGTGGGTTAACTTGGTGATGGTGAGCATTTTTAGTGAAATTTCGTCTGTCCGAAATGCAGTTGAAGGGAAAAGCAAATGAAAGTAAAATTTTAAAACGTTGTTTTGATGGAGGAAACCCACTCAAGGGTTTTCTCCATCAAACAACGAAAAATGCAGAGTCACCTGGCTTTCTTGCCGGTAGCACTGCACCCATTTGTACTGGTCCCTAAGATCAAGCTCTCTAGGCTCACTCGGCCTCTTTGTAGAAGCACTTGGTTGCACAGGCCCTTTCCTGGCCTCTACATAAGGGATCTCCTGGCACCCTGGATTCTTACTCCCTTTTGGAGATCTACAGAATCCCTTCAGGCCCCTGATACTGCTAGTTGCCTCAGCTCTTTCCTGAAGACTTGCTCAGCAGTCTTGCCTCCTGTGGGTAGTCTCTCCAACATGGATTCTTGCCGTCTTGAGTGGATCCCCTCCCCCCCCCCCAATAGCTGAAGCACACACCTCTAAAAAAAAAAAAAGGGCACACATTTATCTCCACAGAAGGGCCCTGACTTATGGCCAGCTCTGGGCTTAAAAAGAGTGTGCACCACGACTGACACCCTGCAAGTATCCAGGAAGGCTTGGACACTACCTTTAGTGGGACGAAGCCTTCAAGCTCCAGATCCTGATCCAGGATTACGTAACACGAAAAACTAAGTGCAAATCCTGTTCTTGTCCCTTTTTAGAAAAAAAAAAGAAGAAAAAACACACACCGGGACAGGGCCTCACACTGTCACAATGGTCAACACTTGAATTGTAGTTCTTCGCGGGCTGCTAGAATTATAGTAACCTGATTGCTATTTCCAGGCATGCACAGTTTAGCTCTCGGGAATAAAAACTTCACCTGTTGGAATGTCTAAAGCCTGTTGTTCCCACCTGGTAACCCCAAAATGTGTGAAATTTATGGGAACTGCAACAACCATAACATTTGCTATTGAGCGGTTTTCGAAAATTTACAGATCTTAACAATTTGTAGCAGCAATTAATCACTACAAGAAAATTGCCCATCTGACCTGATCCTTACCAATGCCGCACTGGGCTCAGGCCCACATAGCCCAGAACTACACCCATATAAATGGTGACAAAATGTTAAATTCTTTTACATAAGATATTTTTTTTGTGTGTATGTGTGTTCTCTAGTATTACCTAATCAAAGCTTGTATATTACATTTTTTATTTTTTTTTCTAGTTCTGGACACAGCCGGACAAGAGGAGTTTGGAGCGATGAGAGAGCAGTACATGAGGACGGGAGAAGGTTTTCTCCTTATATATGCAATTAATGACAGAGGAAGGTACAGTAATAAAAATCTTAATCTTTCTTTTTTTCATAATTTATATAGGAAGGCTGAATAAACATAATCACATTATGTAAAGGATATCAACACATATTCCTCTCCTGTACACACTTCTTCCATTCACAGTTGTAATTATGCTGGTAATTAAAGGCACTTATTTGCACTTATTTAACATCAGGGGTGATCAAAGGGTTAAATGTGTGCCTAGCTGGTGGTTGCTCTGACTGGATGAAGACAGATCGGTGTTCTGGCTTGGCAGGAACACAAGATCTCTATCTGCTTCCCTGTCAGAGAAGCGATCTGCCTAGTTTACATGGGCAGATCGCCATCCTGCCTCTCTGGGGAATGATTGCGGGTGGCCGGCAGACATCGGGGCTGATGGGCATCACACGCATTGCCCCCCCCCCCCTGTCTATTGCATGAAATGACATACAGGTATGTAGTTTCGCGCAATAGAGCCGACCTGCTGCAGTAAAAGTGCAGTAGGTGGTTAGCAAGTGGTTAAGCTGACATACAGGGTAGGTTGTTTGTTCAGCCAGCAGGCTGAACATAAAAGATAAATATATTCCTCCATCCACAGAAACGAGGTGGATAGAGGGAACTCCACCCCCCAAACATTGACTTTTTCTTTTGATCAGCAACTGCAGCCAGTAAACTGCAGACACTGATCTGTATATTCTGACAGCTGCAGATGCTGTTGTCAGATTGCAGTGAGCAGCATCTGCAGTTGATTGGCTGCTGATCAATGAAAATTTGTTTTTTTAATTAAAAAATTTTCCCATGTGCTTTTGACAGAAGTCGCATAAACAATTGACTTCTTTCAAATGGGGGAGCCCACATGCTGGTCCAAATTCAGAAAGTTCCTGCTGAACCAATCAAATTTCAATCTGTGCATGACCAGCTTCATGGAAATCTGTTAGGCTAATGCTAGCGATCATTCAAATTTCACTCCATTCCTGCTAAATAGGACAAAATTCAAGCCGTTGTTGGTCCTGTCAACACCACCTGGCTCAACAAACTGGGACTGAAAAATCGACTAAGTGGTGTGGAAAATTGTCAGCCGAACAGTGACTACTTTCTAACAGATGCAGTCACTGTTCTAGTATTCTGATTGTTTGTAGGTTGTTGGAAGCTATCAGAAGATGGCTACCAGGGAAGATTCCTCCATCCACCCAGTATGGGATGAATGGAGAAATCGAAGCGTGTGGTCAGGCTAGTCATCGATGGCTCAGGGTTTTTATTTTTTGATCAGAGAGGAATTGCAGGTGGGTATCAGTAGGTCATTGGGAGAGCATTTTACAGACTCTTGACACTGTTACTTGAATGGGCAAAGTGACAGTGTCTCTTTACAGCTAGAGACAGCCAGGCAACTAGCATTTTTAGAAGAATACAATGGCAGTTCTTATGTTCCTCTCAGTTTACGTTAAACTATGGATATTTTCATTAGGTACACATTTTGTGTTAATAATTGATTCATATTTTTACTTCATGTTGTTCCATATTTTTACTACTGTATATTTTATAAACCTATTTAAATATATGTCTGTGTGCGTAATGGTGCTGGGCTCATAGAAGTGCAGATTGGTTCTGGTGGATATACAATGAAATGCATCTTCCTTCAAAGAAGATGATCTGTGATGAAAGTATCATATATCAAATGATATACTAGAAGTCCTCATCAATAAAAGCTTTTTGAAATGTAAGTTTCGTCCAATACAGCCCATTTGTTTCGGGGTAAGGTCCTCCCCCCTTCAAGCTGCAATGCACTACAGCAGTGGTCTCCAAACTGGCCTGGGGGCTGAATGCAGCCCTTTGCTTATCTTTATGCTGCCCTTGGGGCACCATTCCTCCCACCGACCCAGTCAATGGGGCACTATTTCTCACATTGACGCCAACAATGGGACACTCTTTTCCAAACTGATCCCAAGGATAGGGCACTCTACCTCCTGCTGATACCAATGTTTGGGCACGTTCCCCCCCCCCCCCCCCCCATAACAAAGATGCATTGTCGAAACTGTTTACTCCCACTGAAACCAGGACAATTTCTACTCCCAATGGCCATTGTCTGGCCCCCCTAAAGTCTGACAGTAAACTGGCCCTTAGTTTAGGTGGTTTGGTGGCCCTGCACTAGAGCACTGGGCTGTGGAACACTGCCAGGCTGCTGCCTTCCTCACTCTGGGGTCTTTAGCTATCTGCAGATTGCCTAATCTACCACTGTTTCTCAGCTCCCATTAGTGCCACCCAGTCTCCCATAGTGGTCCACAGTGCCACTCACCCCCCCCCCCCCCACTAGCTTGCTGCAGAGCCATTTCATAGTAGGTAAAGTTGAATAAAGACAATAGTCCATCCAGTTCAACCTGTGTAGGTGTATCAGTGTCCATAACAGCCTAGTACCCACAAGCTTTAGCAGTGTCTCACAGTGCCCCCAGTTCCTATAGTGCACTACAGTCTACCACACTGCCCCTGAAAGGCCCCCCGCCTCCTGGAAACATTCACTGACCCCTCCAGAGTCCCACACAATTGCCCCTAGCTTCCCCACCTACAAAACAACCTGGTATGCTGTAGAGTCCCCGAACCCCTGTCCCCCAAAGTGACAACCAGCCACATGCAGAGCATTTTAGCATTTCAGTACAAATTAACCACTTGAGGACCGGGCCTATTTTTTTTTTTTAAAGCTATGGGCGGAAGTGACGTTTTGACTTTGCTTCCGCCCTGCAATGCTATGGAGCTGGGTGGGGGCCATCTTTCTTTCACTTGGCAGCCAGCCAAGCAGGGGACAGGATGCGATTGCCTCCGGTAAGTGGAGGGGGGTCCCCATCTCTTGCCACCGATTAAAGTAATCTCGCGGCGAATCCGCCGCTGAGACCACTTTCATCTGAAAGCGGACTGCCCGCTGAAGTGGATACTGGGGGTTATGGTAGCTAGCTGCTGACAGAACAATTATATTCCACTTCAAAGAGCCGCTGTATGATCACGGTGGGCGGTCCGTAAGTGGATAAAGGACCTATATTAAGGTGTGATAAAGACTGGTATCTCCTAACTGTACTAAAAACAGCTGGTTGTTAGTGCGGTTAGTAACACTAGCATTTTTCATTCCTTTAATATAGGTCCTCCTAGTACATCCCCATCATGATTTTAATAACCTCTACTGCTCAAGCCCTGAAGAAGGGGGAGGCCCTCCTACCCTGAAATGCAATAAACATTTCAAACGGACCCTTTAGTAATGTGAACTTTTGCACTAGGCACTCGTTGGTACACATCAAAGAATTTATGACCGGTATATCGTGGAATGTGATGCCTAATTTCTGTTGATATGCTCCATTTATAGAGGGTCTGTTGACATTAGTCATGTTCAATCTGAGCTGCAATGAGGTAGACCAGCAGCGAGTTTCAGCCCATGCACAGCACCACCTATCAGGACGCAAGAAAACAATACAAAAAATGCCATTGTCAAACATTATTACTTAAGAAAAAATGACATTAGGTTGTTCTCATTCACATATACTGGATATCTAACAAAAAAAAGTCCATAGTAGGGCTGAAACAACTAATAGATTAATCGACAACTAATCGATTATGAAAATAGTAATCGATTAATCGGCCAGTAACATAATGGGGTTAAAAAAAAGCTAAAATTAGCCCTTTATAGTACAAAAAAGAGCAAATCCCTACTGTAAATATTACTTTTAGAGCCGGTTCACACAGGGGTGACTTGGGATCCGACTTGGAAGTTGTCCCAAGTCTCGCGGTTGAGAAAATCAATGTAAGTGAATGGAGCCGTCTTAATGTACACTACTGAAGTCGCTCCAACTTCAGAAAAGGTTCCTGTACTACTGCAATCCAACTTCTAGGCGACCTGTACCCATTGATTTCAATGGAAGTCTCCTCCAAGTCGCATCCCCTGTCTTAACCGAAGCAACTTTACAGGAAATAAAAAGTTTTCTCGGCAAACCCCTCCCACAGAGCTGATTACTCTTTGATTTGCCACTGGCAATGTCCCCTGCCCTGGAGGCGACTTCAAGTCGCGCTGTGGGTCGGGCTGTGGTTCACGCTCAAGTCGCCGCACAAAGTCGTGTCGCCCCTGTGTGAACCGGCTCTTCCTGTCCCACAGTAAAAAATGAACCCCTTACAGTAGCGATTATTTTCTCTTTTTGGACTCATTTTAGTTTTTTTAACCCCCATTATGTTACTAAACATCTCAGGCCCGGGTCACACCTCTGTTTGTTTTTTCGGTGCTTTTTGCAGAAACGCACTACAGTCCATTTACATGATTTCCTATATATTTCCTATATTTCCTAGCCATTGCGACTAGAATTAGCGGCCTGGGGTAGCACAGCTGGGGTATCCTGTGTCTCCCTTAACCCCCCCCCGCGCGACGTGCGATCGCGTCAGGCCAGCCGGTAATTGGGGCCGCGGCTTTGCGCCCTTCTGCAGGCCTATGATTCCTTCTGTGATCAGACGCCATCTTGTGGTGACCGTTGGTATGACATACAACCAGCAATGCTAATGGAGCTTCCCCGGTCTGTTTCCACTGCCCCATCTCCTTCCCTCTAATTACAACCCCCAAACATTATATATATTTTTTATTCTAACACCCTAAAGAATAAAATGGCGGTCATTGCAATACTTTCCGTCACACCGTATTTGCGCAGCGGTCTTACAAGCGCACTTTTTTGGGAAAAAATACACTTGTCTTATTTTTTAATTAAAAAAAAAAAACAGTAAAGTTAGCCCAATTTTTTTTTTTTTTTTTTTTTTTTTTTTTATATTGTGAAAGATAATGTTACGCTGAGTAAATTGATACCCAACATGTCACGCTTAAAAATTGCGTCCGCTCATGGAATGGCGACAAATTTTTACCCTTTAAATCTCCATAGGCAACGTTTAAAAAAATTCTACAGGTTGCATGTTTTAAGTTGCAGAGGAGGTCTAGGGCTAGAATTATTGCTCTCGATCTACCAATCGCGGCGATACCTCACGTGTGGTTTTAACACCGCTTTCATATGCGGGCGCTACTCATGTATGCGTTCGCTTCTGCGCGCAAGCTCGGCGGTACGGTGCGCGTTCCTGGCTCCTAACTTTTTTAGCTGCCTCCTAGATTCCAAGCAAATTTGTCAAGCCCTGTCCTATGGGACACATTCACATCCATGATTTTTTTCAGCCGCTGAGTATTTGGAAAGGGCAAGGACTTTTTTTTTAACGCAAAACGGTGCTATTTTGTTATTTTTATTTTTTTGGTTCAATATACTTCAATAGAGAGGCTGCAGAAAAGCATGTAATAATGTGTTTTTGCTGGCAGTTTGTATTTTTTTTTTCATCTGCCACACAACAAATTGGCCAAAACAAAATGTAAAAATGCAAATCGTCGCAAAATTACTTTTTTTTTTTTTTTTTATATTTAGGTTAACCGATTAATTGAAACAATCGGGCAACTAATCGATTATGAAAATAATCATTAGTTGCAGCCCTAGTCCATAGGTTTCTTTAGTTATCTGATTTAAGGGGCAGAAATTAGACTGAAGCTATGAGGAGGATATCATATTTTGGCATGGGTATGGAGGAGATATTCCCGTTTTACATGAGAATATTCTGGTACCTAATTTTTGTTGATGTTACTGGGAGGTAATAAGGCTTGGCGGCTGCATTGTCTGGATGCTTTAAATAGCCGCTTCCTAGAATTTTATGAGCACTAATTGGTCTCGCGGTATAATAGATGGGGATGAGAATGGCTGTTTGCTATTTAGATCTTGTTTTCTTTAGCATCCTTTCGCTCTGCTCAAGCTGTAATATTATTGTGGAACTAGCAGGATGATGTCATTCTGTATCTCTGATGACCTCACTTCTGT
The DNA here is from genome assembly GCA_029206835.1 of Rana muscosa. Classification (NCBI taxonomy): domain Eukaryota; kingdom Metazoa; phylum Chordata; class Amphibia; order Anura; family Ranidae; genus Rana; species Rana muscosa. Next base: position 26,031,310 of record CM055124.1, read on the forward strand.
GCAACTGGAGACTTCTGATGGAAGTGTGGGAACAAGCTAATTAGTGTCTACTTTGTGGTGGGTAATGGGGAGTAAAGCATGTACCTCCATTCAGTCTTACAGGGCTGAGTGTAGCTGCACTTCTTGTGCCTTTTTAATAATCTGATTTGCCTGACTACCAATGACAGCAAGGCTGTGGAGCCACTGTCCATCAAAGATCAAAGCCAAGTCTCACCAGACAGTGCTGCTGATGAAGTAAGTGGAAGACTGATGAGCAGTGGTGGGATCAACCAATATTTGCATCAGAATTTATTGTATGTAAAATGGGAATGCACTAATACTGGTGTCTGTGCCGATTCCGAGAATTTTCACAAATATTCCTAAATATGCTCCCAAGACCAAAACCGGTACTTTGCAGTGCGATTTGCGCCATACAAAATGAATGGGCACAAATCGCACGGCAAAGAAAAGCATGCGATTTGAACAGGAACAGAAGGTCGCGGGCCACATCAGAGGGCTCCGTGGGCCACATGTGGCCCCCGGGCCACTGGTTGGGCACCCCTGTTGGAGGGAAAAAAAACCTCCCTAGTGCCAGCATGTTTAGGAGAGGAACATTTTGCCGCAAAGAATGTTCAATGCACTTAAGCACTGGTGTAAATTTATATTCTGGCCAGTGGAATGAACACACTGATGCTTAACGCACGTAAAGGCTTTTGTGTCTCCAGGGGAGCAGAAAAAGACATTCTGTGGCCTCAAAGTATAAGTTCAATCTAGAATTACTATATTCACTTTTAAACAACCATATTACACATGCACCTGGATGAATGCATAGCATCACCAATCGGCATGGAAACGGCCATTTACCAGCAACACCAGGCAACTCTCCATGCAATCTCTATCTTGTGATTGCAAAGCTTAAGAGCCCTTTCACACTTTGGGGGGGGGGGGGGGGCCGTGCATTAGCAGTAAAGCGCAGCTCGTTTTAGCGGCCATTTACCGCTGTTTAATCTGTGCTTTTTGGCCGCTAGTGGGGTGCTTTTAACCCCAAAGAGGTAAAAACACCCGTGTTGCGGCGCTTCCAAAACGCTTTTCCAAGTGCTGCCTATTCATTGCAATGGGCAGGGGCATTTGGGAGCGCTGTATACAGGGCTCCCAAACTACCCCAAAGATGCTGCTTGCAGGACCCTTTCTAATGTCCCGCAAGTGCACCGCCCCAGTGTGATCGCACTCAGGCTTTCACATGCGGGTGGCATGGAAGGCAGTTTTCTGGCGCTATTTCTAGTGCTAAAACGCCTGAAAGGGAAAGGGCTATAACTGGCAATAAATCCGCTGTATCGTAGATGTAGATGGCACGAGGGGACTGACCAACGCCATGAGTTGCAAGATGTCGCTGGTAAATGTATTTATTTATTAGAGGTACTTGTATAGCGCTGTCAATTTATGCAGCTCTTTACAAATATATTGTACATTCACATCAGTTCCTGCCCTCGAAGCATACACAAGCCAATTGACCTACCAGCAGGTCTTTGGAGTGTGGGAGGAGACCAGAGTACCCGGAGGAAACCCACACGGGCTCAGGGAGAATATGCAAACTCCAGGCAGGTAGTGAATAGCTGCTAGATTACAGTGCTGAAAATGAGTATGAAGTGTAACAGGCTATATAAACTGGACAGTCTCCTGCCTAACGGTCCCAATGTCACTTGGTCTTGCTGTCTCGTTGCACCAGAGTGTCATGGGGTACTGTGAATCTGCCCATACATGACCTATGTACAATGTCTGAGTTGCCATCAGGTATCTAATGCAAGGTCCCACCTATACAACCCATTTATTGATATCCAGTTGGCTCCTTACATTCCATAATTAAATCTGAAGGTGAGTGTACAGTCCTATTGTATAGTGTGTCCAGCTCTATAACATTGTGCAATCTCTGAGAGATGATGTACAGCTCCAAAAAACATTTCTGCTTCTCTTTTCTTTCAGCTTCAATGAGATCAGCAAGTTCCACACTCAGATCCTCCGCGTTAAAGACAGAGATGAGTTTCCAATGATTCTGGTTGGCAATAAAGCAGACTTGGATCTTCAGAGACAGGTAATAAAAGCCATGAGACTCGTCATACAGTTCATATCTACACCGATAACTTATTTTTTAACTTTGATTTGATTCTAGTAATAGGCAGGTGTAAGTAAAAAATGCATGATTATTTACGGTGTGTAATCGTTCATAGACTGACATTTAACATATAGTAACAGACCAATAGTAGAGAAAAAAAAAAAATGTGAGTTTCCGGTTTTTCCATGTAGAAATATTACCATCTTACAATGGACATGTACTTTGGCTAAGATTATTATTTGTGGTTTTGTGGACTTCATATTAAGGAAGTATTAAAGCGTACTTCCCCTTACTGACTGGAACTAGTAGCTTACTACTTCTGCTTCCCATAACCAGGTCACCAAAGAGGAAGCCCTGAACTTCGCACGGGAAAACCGAATTCCTTATATGGAAGCCTCAGCCAAGATCCGACTAAACGTAGATGAGTCTTTCCATGAGCTGGTCAGGGCAATCAGGTAATATGGGGGTTGTTGATTATTATTATTATTATTCAGGATTTATATAGCGCCAACAGTTTGTGCATCGCTTTACAACATCAGGGAAGACAGTACAGTCACAATACAGTACAGGAGGAATCAGAGGGCCCTGCTCGTTAGAGCTTAATAACTAAAAGCACTGATTGGACCTATAGGGGGCTATGAGTCATTTTTGAATCCAGATGTCTCTTTTCACTGAGGTGTGTGTGAATGCAGAGTTCTATCTTAACTTCAGCCCCGGAAGATTTTACCCCTTAATGACCAGGCCATTTTTTGCGCTACGGCACTGCGTCGTTTTGTAACTGACAATTGTGCGGTCGTGCGACGCTGTACCTGAACAAAATTGACATCCTTTTTTTCCCACAAATATAGCTTTTGTTTCGTGGTATTTGATCACCTCTGTGGTTTTTATTTTTTTGCGTTGTAAACAAAAAGGCTATTTACTTTTTGCTAGAATAAATATCCCCAAAAATGTTAAATACATTTCTTCATCAGTTTAGGCCAATATGCATTCTTCTACGTATTTTTGGTTTGGTTTGCACAAAAGTTAGTGTCTACAAAATAGTAAATATATTTATGGCATTTTTTATTTATTTTTTGCTAGTAATGGCAGTGATTTTTAGCAGGACTGTGACATTGTGGCAGACAGATCGGACACTTTTATTTTGGGCCCAGTGACATTTATACAGCGATCAGTGCTATAAAAATGCACTGATTACTGTATAAATGATACTGGCAGAGAAGGGGTTAACACTAGGGGGCGCTCAAGGGTTAAATGTGTTCCCTGGGAGGTGTTTCTAACACTGGGGGGAGGAGACTGACGGAGTACAGAGAGATTGATGTTCCTAATTACTAGGAATAGACGATCACTCTGTACTTCCCTGACAGAACCGGGCTCTGTTTGTTTACATTGCCAGATCCCCGTTCTGGCTCTCTGTGGAGCGATCGCGGGTCGCCGCCGCATATCGTGGCCGCCGACCATGTGCATCAGCTCCCCCGCGCGTGCCTGCTATAGCTGTTAAAGGGACCGACTTACAGCTGCGGGAATGAGCCGACCTGCCGCAGTATGACGGTGGCTGGTCGGCATTTGGTTAAAGAGAACCAGACATTACTGACCTTTTTATGGAGGAATCTGAGACTAATGGCCATGAGCTTGTTATAGCCACTTGCTGACAGACTGAACATATGTATCTGTGTATGTGTATAGAATTAAAAATGGTCCATGTTGACTGAGAGAGTGAAGTAAAGCTCCTGTGGATCAGAGCAGTTTGTTCTGCATTCCTGTGACTGTCGGTAAAAAAAAAAAAAAAAAAAAAAGAGCTGAAGCCCACTGTCGGCTGATGTCCAACCTGGTCCATGCTGGGGAAAGGTCGGGATGCTCCACCCAGGAGCCTGGACTGGCACCCGGCTCAGTCTCTCGCCAGCTGGCCCCACCCCCTCCACAGTCCAGTGCACCAGTGAGTGCAGGGGGTGGGCAGAGCAGAGAGCCACTGAGAACCGAGTAATCCGCTGCCTTTAATTGGTCCTCAGTCTTGGAGCCGGTGGTGGACAGATGCTGCATCTTCCTAGGTAAGTATGATGCTTTTAAAAATGAATGCCCAAACTTCTCTCTTAAGCTGACCTTTTTCATGTATCTCTTTAAACAATATGACTACAGTCTTATGTGTATTTGATCTGCGGGCTGCTTTTGAGTCGAACCAAACTGCTTCAAGTTGCTTTTAAAATCACACTATCTCTAAGCTGCACGGATTCCCCATAGAAGTCAAACTAAACCCCATGTCTATTGGCCCTTGGAATATAAATATTTTGTTCCTCCTATCCAAATACTAGGAAAAAAAGTTTTTTTGTTTAATCCAAATGTGTTCTCAGTATGCATCTTGCTGTAAAAGTTTAAGTTTGAAACGGGAGAGTTGATGGTTTAGGAAGTAGAATGGGAAGGTGAGCAGGGAGCAAAGAAAGGCCTTCATGTTGTAATCATTAGAGTGCAGAAAAGCAGAACATGTTCCTGCAATCTCCCTCTCCACCCTCTGGCTGTAGACCACAGTGACCTCACCTCATAGCTATGGTATGCTGCACTCGGAGCTTGTCAAGATCACTAGATCAGTTTAACCCCCAGAGACACTCCTCCAATATTTACTGAGCTAAATCAAAATAGTCCTTAAGCCAATTTTATTTTTCCCATTTTCGGTGGCGTAGTGGAGGATCAAAACCACTGTCCCTACTGGAAGATTCCCTCTCTATTCATGTTCTGGTGTCTGCTCAAAACTTTGGATCTACTCTCACTTTCCTGTCCACAGTGGTGATCAGTACAATTAGAGAGAGCAGAGCTCCCCAACGGGGACACAGACAGCAGAAGAAACCTGACGGGTTTTATCTCTTCACCACCCTATCCAAATCTAATAACTTTCTTTTAGGCCCCTTTCACACTGGGGGGCGGGGAGGTGCGCTGGCGGTATAGTGGCGCTATTTTCTCTTACCATCCATGGACTGACATGGTGTCTCTTTACACTTTACACGTGGGTTATGTCCCTGCTTGCAGGAGAAGACCTAGGCAGAATGTGAGATGTTATACATACATTCTAAAAGCCAGAGCTGAACAGCCCCACCCAAGGGGGCGGTCCCTCCGGACATAACCCTCCCACTGCAGTCAGCAGACTTCAGTTTTTTTCTGCCTAGCAGAAGGAGAAGACGTGACTCTCTCAGGAGCCAGTCTCCTGACCGGTTTTATTCCTTTTTGGAGTTTTTTTATTTTATATTTGAGAATCTTCTATCAACTGTCGGCTGGGCAACAGGTTGGGTACAAGATATCCTCGTAGTCTTCCCTGTCCGACCATCGAGCGTGCTGATCCTCGCCTTGTGTGCATGAGACTCAGTTCACGACATGCCCCATGACTCCAGGGGTGGCCGGGTTTGCTTTCATGCTCCCACGGTCCTCTCAAGACTCAACAGCTCCTGACTGACTGTATCTTTCGCGGTGGACCGGGCCGACAGCTACTCAGTACTGCACTGTGATAGTCCTGTCAGAAACACAACAGTGGGTCCCTCAGGGGACGGGTAAGTAGTCTCTCCTGCCTGCAGGTGAGTACAAAAGGCTGTGTGTTTCTCTGTGGGGGATTTTCCCTGTCTCCCCCTGTATTTTATTGTCGCTCTGTCACCATTACTGGCACTGGCTGTGTGGGGTGCTTGGGGGTCACACTGTTCTTGGGGGGGCTCATGGTCTGCAATATATGCCTTGGGGCCTTTTTGTGTGTTTTTTGGGGCCTGAGCGCTGAGTGGCGCTGTGTGTGTGTGCTGTTTCACTTTATCTGCGTCATGGCGGCCATCTTGCCGCAGATCGCCTCAGTGAAGTGTGGTGGCCATTTTCTTGTAGCCCGCGCGCTTTTCAGCACTAGTTTGGCCTCTAGCGCTGCTGTAACAGCGCGAATCTCCTCAGTCTCCTCACAGCTCACCAGCGCTGACACAGCGCGGTACAGACAGCAGAACTGAGCGGTCCCTGATCCGGTTTGGTGAATCCCCTGGGCGCCCCCTCCTCAGTCAGCACAGCCTGTGGGTGGACTTTTTATCTGAGGAGTCTCAGAGGGGGACAATATGGAGTCTGTGTCACCAGCTTCCCCTAACATGTCAGTGGCAACAGGCAGTGCTTCAGCACCTGCGGTCCCTATGGACCTGTTGTGGGCAGTCCTGGAATCATTTCTGACCAGGATGGGAGTGGTGTGCGAGCGCAAGGGAGCAAAAAAGGTGCCCTCTCCCCACTTTATCTACACAAGGGGTGTGCGCTGATTCAGATATGGGCCTAGCCACTACCGCTCAGGACCCTAGTTCTGAATATGTGTTATGGTGTTGAACAGGACATTCCTTATGAGGAAGACTCCAGTTCTGAGTCAGTAAATGACAGGGCGCTTGTTAGTGTACTCATGACTGCGGTGAGGGACACTCTCAAGCTAAATGCTGCGGATGCAGGACCTCAGGCGGATACAGTCTCCTTTGGTTCTTTTAAGGCCAGGCCTTCTAAAGAGGTTTTTCCATAGGTAACTTTCTTTGACTAGCTCATTGATTGATTGGGTCTGGGAAAAGCCACAGAAGATTTTTATGGTCCCGCGGCGTTTGTATATCAGATGCCCCTTTGTAGATGCCCTACTTAAAATGTGGGCTTCTTCCCCCAGTGGTCGACCCTCCAGTCGCCCGGTTGAACAAGGCCATCACTCTCCCGAGGGAGGGGACTCCTACGTTTGAGGACCCCACTGACAGGAGGTCAGAAGTGGTGAGCAGAGCCATGCTTTGCCTTGTTGGGACCCGCCCTACGGCCTGTGGTAGCGGCGACCCTTGTGTCTCAGACACTTACAGGTTGGGCAAAAAATGTTGCACCTAGCTGTATAGGAGCATAATCTTCCTCCAGACACAGTTGCTCTGACCCACCAACTGGGCAGGGCCTGGTTTATGTGTGCGACGCCACGTTGGATGCGGCCCTTTTAATATCCAGGGCCTCTGTCTCGGCGGTGGTGTTGCGTCGTCTTATCTGGTTGAAATGCTGGTCTGCTGACCTAGCCTCTAAGAAGCTCCTGACGGATCTACCATTAAAAGGTGGTAGACCTTTCTGTGCTGCTCTAGATGACATCGTCAAGAATGTCATGGGAGGTAAAAGCACTCTTCTTCCTTAGACTAGCAAGGGTAAGGGGGCCCGCCGCATTCAGGGTCCTTCCTTTCCAGCAAAAAAGTTTTTTTTTTTCGTCAGTCGAGTCCACGGGTAGGCCCTCCCAGACTGACGGCAGTGCGGCTGGTGGGCACAAGCGCCCCTGGGTGCGTAAGCCAAACAAGCGGCTCCCAAGCCCGCCTCCGCGTGAAGTCTTGCCCCGCCCGACTCTGGGGTGGGGGGACGACTTCGCAGGTCCTGAATCGGTGGACCTCCCGAATCTCCGACTGGTGGGTGTGCGAGGTGGTCACCACAGGATAGTTTTCCGATCCTGGCCCCAGACAGATTCTTTCCCTCGAATCTTCCTCTCATTCCTACCCGTCGGGCAGCCCTCTTGGGGGCTGTACAGGATTTGATCAGGTCCGGAGTGATTGTGCCGGTTCCGTCACAGGAGAGTTTTTCAGGAATTCTAGTCGAATCTGTTTGTCGTCCCAAAAATAGGATGTGGTTCGACCTATCCTGGACCTCAAGGCCCTGAATGCCTTCGAGAAGGTGCAGAAATTCCGCCTGGAATCCATTCGCACATTGATCGCTACACTCCACCAAGGGGATTTTCTTCTGGCGTCCTTGGACTTCAAGGACGCCTACTTGCATGTTCCGATCTGCGCAAGTCACCTGAAGTCCACTATCGATTGTGGCTCTTCCTTTCGGCCTAGCCTCGGCACCAAGGGTGTTCACCAAGGTGCTTGCTCCGGTTCTAGCCTTTCTGATACAGCGAGGCATTGCTGTCATGGGCTATCTGGACGATCTTCTGCTAAGAGCAGAAAGTGGCTCAGACTTAGAAGAAAGTGTGACTCAGGGACTTCGGGTGGTTCCTGAACATTCAGGAGTCAGTCCTGGTCCCGACTCAGTGTCTGGAGTATCTAGGTCTGATTCTGGACCCCTTGGAGGCAAAAGGTATCCTACCTCTGGAGAAGTTGCTGGCACTTCAGTCTGCGGTGCGGGTGCTGACGTCCCGAAAATGGTCGTCAATCCGTTTTTTGCATGAGAGTCCCAGGACTCGTGGTGGCCTCCTTCGCGGCCGTTCCGTATGCCCAATCACACACCAGGGCATTGCAGAAGGAGATATTGTCCACCTGGGACAAATCCCCATTGTCCTTGGATCTTCAGATCCAGGTGAGTCACCTGGTCAGGGCGTCCCTGACATGGTGGTTGAGATCCTCGGCTCTTCGGACCGGAAAGTCGTTCCCCTCCCATCCAATGGACGGTACTCACGACGGACACCAGCCTGACGGGCTGGGGTGGAGTCTGGGGAGTCCTGTTGGCTCAAGGGCTTTGGACTCCGGACGAAGCCCATTTACCAATCACTGTTCTGGAAATTACGGGCCATCAGACTGTGTCTCTCCTCGGGTCGGAGAGATTACAGGGTCGCTCCATCAGGATCCAGTCAGACAACGCCACGGCGGTGGCGTATGTAAACCATCAGGGGACTCGGAGCTCAGCTGCGGCTTCCGAGGTAGTCCGTATCCTGAAGTGGGCCGAAAGAAACGTGCCGGCTCTGGAGGCCATTTACATTCTGGGCATAGCCAATGGGCAGGCGGACTATCTGAGTCGCCGGACCAAGGAGAGTGGTCCTTGCATATTTCAACTCCTTTGCCGACGGTGGGGCGCGCCGGATGTGGACCTGATGGCCTCTCGACTCAATCGCAAGGTGTCGAGGTTGTGGCCAGATCCAGGGATCCTTGGGCGATGCCTCGGATGCGTTGGTGGCCCCATAGGGTCCTTATCACCTGATATAAACTCTGGTGATCCCAATTGCTCCGGATTGGCCTAAGCGTCACTGGTACACTGATCTGATACGTCTCGCCGCGGACGTTCCCTGGCGGTTGCCGATGAGGGAGGACCTTCAGTCTCAAGGTCCTATGTTTCATCCGGCTTTACAGTCTCTGGCTTTAACGGCAGAGCGGTTGAAAGCCAGGTGTTCAGGGACCGAGGTCTCTCGGACTCGGTCATTTTGACCACGTTAAGGGCACGGAAGTCTTCCTCCAGGCAGATCTATCACCGTGCCTGGAAAGCTTATATTGCCAGGTGCGAAGCGCTGGACTGGCGTCCTTGAACGTATTCCGTCCCCAGAATCCTGCGTCCTCTGCAGTTTGGAGTGACCCGAAAGCTTGCTTTGAGTACCATTAAGGATCAGATTTCGGCCTTGGCCGTCTTCTTTCTGCGACCTCTAGCGGGTCATTTCTTGGTTAGCACCTTGTGTTGGGGGTTCGCCATGTGCTTCCTCCTGTCAAGCCTCCTCTCCCACTGTGGGATCTGAATTTGGTGCTCTCTGTCCTCCAGGAACCTCCTTTTGAGAATATCCGGGATATTCCCCTCTTGTCTTGTCTCAGAAGGTGGCCTTTTAGTGGCAATCACTTCTGTTTGACGAGTGTCTGAGTTGGCGGCCTTGTCCTGCAAGTCGCCATATTTAGTCATCCATAAGGATAAGGCGGGATTGCATCCGCGACCTTCCCTTTTGCCAAAGGTGGTTTCGACCTTTCACCTAAATGAGGACATTGTCCTTCCGTCCTTGTGTCCTCACCCATCGCATCCCAGAGAGTTTGCGCTGCACATATTGGATGTGGTACGAGCCTTACGGGTGTACCTGTCTGCTACAGCTTCTATTCGGAAGTCCGACTCACTGTTTGTGACTGTCTCTGGTCCAAAACAGGGCCAAGCGGTTTCGTCTGCCATCATTTCTAGGGGAATCAGACAAACCGTCATTCAGGCCTATGCTCTCAAGGGGCGGGCGCCTCCCTTTCCGGTTACGGCGCATTCCACCAGGGCAATTGGTGCTTCCTGGGTTTTCCGACATCAAGCGTCGGTTGCACAAGTGTACAAGGTGGCGACCTGGTCGTCTGTTCATACCTTTTAAGTTTTTTATAAGGTTGATGTGGCTGCATCTTCGGATGCTTCCTTCGGCCGCAGGGTGCTGCAGGCCGCTGTTTAAAGTTGCGACTCCTCCGTTGAGGAGATCTGCCTTCTTGGAGTGAGAGTTTTTGGTTTTTCCATTTATACTGCTCCCATCCCTCTTGACACTGCTTTGGGACATCCCACGTGTAAAGTGTAAAGAGACACCGTGTCAGTCCATGGATGATAAGAGAAAATAGGATTTTTTGTACTCACCGTAAAATCCTTTTCTCTGACATCCATGGACTGACACGGCACCCACCCTTCCTTTTAAGTTTGTACTGCTTTTGTTACGAACTGAGGTCTGCGGACTGCAGTGGGAGGGTTATGTCCGGAGGGACCGCCCCCTTGGGTGGGGCTGTTCAGCTCTGGCTTTTAGAATGTATGTATAACATCTCACATTCTGCCTAGGTCTTCTCTTGCAAGCAGGGACATAACCCACGTGTAAAGTGTAAAGAGACACCGTGTCAGTCCATGGATGAAAAGGATTTTATGGTGAGTACAAAAAATCCTATTTTTAGCGCCGCTATACCGTCGTTTTTGCCGCGATATTCGGCCGCTAGCAGTGCAGTTTTAACCCCCGCTAGCGGCCGAGAAAGGGTTAAAAACGCCCGCAATGCCGCTGCTGAAGCAGCGCATTGGGGGCGGTATAGTGGCGCTGTCTATTGATTTCAATGGGCAGCAGCGGTAAACACACCGCTCCTTCACTGCTCCAAAGATGCGGCTAGCAGGACTTTTGGAGCGGTCCTGCTAGCGCACCGCTTTAGTATGAAAGCCTTCAGGCTTTCACATTGAAGACTGCAGGGCAGGAGTTTTTCAGGCGCTATTTTTAGCTGCCAAAACGCCTAAAAAAACGCTCCAGTGTGAAAGGGGCCTAAGTTAGACTTTATATAGCAGAGGAGCCAGGCTAAGACTCCATGCACACTGGAGCTCATAAACGGCCGTTTTTTGGAGTTTGGGCGTTTAAAAAAAAAAAAAAAGCCTATAAACTCCACTCTGTTATCCTGTGTGTCCATGCACACACAGACGTTTATCGGCAGTGGAGTTTTTGGGCCTTTTTCTGAACGCCCTAAAATCGTGTTCAGGAGTCATTTTTCTGACCACAAAAAACGCTGATAAACGTGGCTTACAACCGTTTTTTTTTTAACCCATTGAAAAAAAGAAAAGTTAACGTGGAAAAACGCTAATAAACGCTATTGCAAAAACGTTGAAAGACTCACTGCAAAGCTACTGCCATTTTTATACCATTATTTTAACGTCCAGTAAGCATGGAGCCTAAGCCTTCATTTTTTCTAATCTTAAGCTCTGGTTCACACGAGTGCGACTTGTCATCTGACTTGACAGTTCAAAGTCGCACCCTATTCGCGGCAATGGAACCGTTTTAAATTGTGCTGCCACTCAGAAAAAAGTTCCTGTGCGATTTTCAGTGTGACTTGCATCGACATCTGTTAAATGAAGTAACACAGATATCCGCACGCTGCCCATGAAATCGCACTGCTCTGAAGTAGCACAACTTCAAAATTGCACTGGTGTGTACCAGGACTAAATCTGCTCCCACCCCACTCCTATACTAACTATCCTGTAGAAGAGATTCTTATACTTGCCTATTCTCAAGGTAGTCCGGTCACATGATCTCTAAGCCCGCCGGGTTCAGGGGAGGGAGGAGAGCAGCAATAACGGCTACAATGCCTGTGTGGTGACGTAACTCATAGATTTACTATGGGGCATCCATTGTCTGCTGTCCCTCCCATCCCCAGTAGCTGGCCCTGGAAGCCGATCACGTGACCCGGAGCACCCTGAGATAGGTAAGCGTACACATCTTTCCTCTGCAGGAGAGATGGAATGGGAGCAGATTTAAGGCAGCTTAGGTTCACACTAATGCGAGGTGGGAAATGCCGCAACCCGTTCGCGTTTCCGGCACTGCATTCCAATCGCACTGCCCTTGCGATCCTCTGGTGTCACTACAAAGTCAACGACACCCCAAACGCAGGTCGCAAACAGTTCTTTTGCCTGCACCAGATCACATAGTACACAATGAATGTGCAGCTCCAAAAAAAGTGCATGCATGTCATTGGTGCGATTTGATCCGCACAGGAATGCGGTGTGGTTCCGATGCAATTCATAGTGTGAACTGAGGCTTAAAGAGGTTGTAAACCCCTGAGAGAGAAAAAAAAACAACCTGCAAGACAAAGGCATAATGAGCTAGTATTAAAAAAAATAAAAAAATGGTAATCAATACAAGCCGCCCTAGTGATTACCCCACCGCGCTATTTTACCAGAAGAATACAGTGCATCAAATACTAGCAGCAGCCACTTTAAATATATATAACCCTGTGAAAAATATAGTCAACACACTAAAATAGAATGACAAACTATAAGTGGCGCTAAGTGAATATAACAATTATATTGGTATAAACTGTGAAAAAAGTAATAGTGAAATATACTTAAATAAAAATTCCAAAAAATGTGTATAGAGTGACAGCACAAATAAAGTCCATATAAGTGTATAGTGATAGTGTTCAAAATTAGATGATAATCTTCTTCTTTTCCACCACACCACAGTGTTCAAGTGAGTCAAACCCCCTTCAGATAGGACACTCACCGCAATGCAATGCCTTACACTCTCGTGTTTTGGCAAATGAGCAGACAGCACCTCTCAACTAGGTGGATTGGTTCCACATCCGATGCAGTGATCCTCAAACAGGCTCCACATAAATGCAAAAATAAATGCAAAGGATAGTGTAATACTGCAAAGTCAGTTTTATTGGTACTACAAAATCTTCAAATATTGCACTCACATGATAACCAGTAAAATAAGCCAAAATCACACTGCAACCGAATCCACAGCATTAACTTCACACTGTCACAACCAACGAATGATGGTCACGGCGGACCCAGGATCAGCGCAGGTCACAAAATAGTGTATAAACCACTCTCTACCTGTCCTCTCCACTTGCGAACGCCGTTTCCAAAGGTGGCTGATAATAAAGTCTGTAACACACGGCACTCCACACACGCTTGATCAGATTGTCAATAGCCTGCCGTGTAGCCACACCCCGACATGTTTCGTAATTGATACTTAATCATGGGATTAAGTATCAATTACGAAACATGTCAGGGTGTGGCTACACGGCAGGCTATTGACAATCTGATCAAGCATGTGTGGAGTGCCGTGTGTTACAGACTTTATTATCAGCCACCTTTGGAAACAGCGTTCGCAAGTGGAGAGGACAGGTAGAGAGTGGTTTATACACTATTTTGTGACCTGCGCTGATCCTGGGTCCGCCGTGACCATCATTCGTTGGTTGTGACAGTGTGAAGTTAATGCTGTGGATTCGGTTGCAGTGTGATTTTGGCTTACTTTTACTGGTTATCATGTGAGTGCAATATTTGAAGATTTTGTAGTACCAATAAAACTGACTTTGCAGTATTACACTATCCTTTGCATTTATTTTTGCATTTATGTGGAGCCTGTTTGAGGATCACTGCATCGGATGTGGAACCAATCCACCTAGTTGAGAGGTGCTGTCTGCTCATTTGCCAAAACACGATAGTGTAAGGCCTCGTACACACGGCCGAGATTCTCGTTGAAAAAAACATGTCGTTTTTTTCGACGAGATTCTTGGACAAGAAACTTGTCCCGGCCGAGTGTACACACGCTCGTTTCAAAGAACCCGCGGTTCTTTGAAAGGAGCGTACGCGGTGACGTCATCGACTACGTCGAGCATGCGCTCGTCACATTCGATGCCGTCGCCGCCATCTTGGTATACCCTACGTATGCCTAGGAAGCTACCGCGCATGCGTCGAATTCATTTCGAACATGCGCGGGCTTCGGGGAGGACAGGTAAGTGTACACACACTCACTTTTCTCGTCGAGAAACATGCCGAGGAGAATCTCGACGAGAAAATAGAGAGCAGGTTCTCTATTTTCTCGTCGAGGTTTCTTGTCGGTTTTCTCGACGAGAAACCCGATAGCAGCGTACACACGACCGATTTACTCGGCAAGACCTCTCTGCCAGCAAGTTTCTTGCTGGTTCTTGCCGAGAAAATCGGTCGTGTGTACGAGGCCTAAGGCATTGCATTGCGGTGAGTGTCCTATCTGAAGGGGGTTTGACTCACTTGAACACTGTGGTGTGGTGGAAAAGAAGATTATCATCTAATTTTGAACACTATCACTATACACTTATATGGACTTTATTTGTGCTGTCACTCTATACACATTTTTTGGAATTTTTCTTTATGCCTTTTGTTCATTTTTAAGATTTAAGTATATTTCACTATTACTTTTTTCACAGTTTATACCAATATAATTGTTATATTCACTTAGCGCCACTTATAGTTTGTCATTCTATTTTAGTGTGTTGACTATATTTTTCATAATGAGCTAGTATGCATCGAATACTAGCTCATTATGAAATGCTTGCCTTAGAATGATGCCCTGCAGTGCCGCCTGCACTCCGCTCCCATAGCCGACATCTTTCACCAGAGTTGCTTCTGGGTTCTCGGGGTCTGACGCTGTTATTTGGCCAGGGCCGCGCATGCTGTTAGTCATGGCTCAGGTACTGAAAAACACCACCAGTGGCCCGTTTCTTCGGTGCGCATGTGCCGATTTATGTCAGCAGCAGCACATAGTTTGCAAGTTTAGGAGATATTTGCAGTACCTACAGGTAAGTCTTATTATAAGCTTACCTGTAGGTACAAGTGCTGTAACAGGGTTTACAACCACTTTACACTGGCTTCTCTTTATTACTGTGCCGGGGTGAATATAGGCCACTGCCTATTTTGTTTTGGAAGGTGCAAGCTCCTCTGCCATCCTCTTCCTGGCTTTGTTTACTTACTGACCTGGAATGAGTAAGCACAAGGCACTTTTCACTGGCTGCATGCTTTGTTTTGGGACAGTAGACTTAAAGTAGAAATCCACCCTAACACTAAAATCCCTGCATCTACAGACATCCATGATCTAACACCAACATATCTAGGCCCTGTACTGAAAAAAATTCAGTATACATAACTTTTCTGAAGCCGATCCCATGCTAAGCCGTCAACTGTGGCTTCGCTGTGGAGGCGGGTGCAGAGGACACAGCCGACAACGGAAGCCTCATAGTAAGTCTATAGGCCTGTACACAAGATCGGATTTTCCGACGGAAAAAGTGTGACAGGCTGTTGTCGGAAAATCCAACAGTTTTTTTGTATGCTCCATCGGACAATTGTTGCTGGATTTTCTTCCCAAAAATGTGGGATAGCATGCTTTAAAATTTTTCCGACAACAAATGTGTGATGTCGGATTTTCTGATCGTGTGTGTGTGTACACAAGTCCGTCTGAAAAAAATCCAAAGTACAAACACGCATGCTCAGAAGCAATGCTCACATAACACATTAGCAGAAGTTACCCAAAGGGTGGCGCTAAAGAGCTGAAAAAAACACGTAGTTGCGTGTTTGTTGGCCAACAATTCTTTGCCATTTGTATGCAAAAGTCGTACGATTGTGTATACGAGGCTTTAGTGTGATTTTGCTCCCCATTCATTTTACAGCCGTTGTCAGGTGTGTCCTCTGCAGAACTTCTGCTGCTGGTGAGTGGACTGGGATCAGCTTCAAAAAAGAGATGTATACTGATTTCTTCTTTACAGGGCTAGATAGGTTGGTGTTAGATTATGGATGCCTGTAGATGCAGGGATTTTGGTGTTGGGGTGGATTTCTACTTTAAAAGATGTTAATTTTTAGTGTTCAAATAATTTATTTGCTTCCTTTTACATATCACTTGTATTTCTATTTCCACACTTTGCTATGAGAGATTTATAGATCTCTTTTTAATTGTAAAAAGTAATTAAAGATTCTTAACAAGAGTTCTTTCTACTGGATACACACTGGAAGGTTAACCTGAAGTCCTGCAGGGAAAACAAAGGTCTTAAAGTGGTTACATTGACTTTAATAAGAACTGTTATGCCCCATATCAACCATTTATTTCCAAACCTTGCTACTGATAGTGATTACAGATGCCTATGGGAAGTTTATACATTTGTGTAATGTATGTACCGTAATTCACTGAACCCTGTTTTGTTGCTTATTCAGCTATTCTTCTGTTTAATGACTGACTTGAAGTCAACATGTCAGAGAAAAAAAATGGGCAGTGGAATTTTGGTCCATGTTTCTAACTGATATCTTTTATATGTTACCAACCTGTTGATATTTTTTTTGCAGAAGATTTCAAGAATCTGAGAGCCCACCAACCCCAGCTGTTAACCCCAAGAAGAAAGAATCCAAGAGCTGCCCATGTGTGATCCTGTAACCATTTGGCCCATGACCCTCCCCAGATGGCCTCAACAGAGACACAGCAAAAGGATGGGAAAGTTTAAGCCACTTGTGGATAGCATGCAGCGTTTATGCCATCCGCCTGCCCATGATTGGTCCCTGATCCAGGCCAATCCTGCTGAAACCTGGAGACATCACATTACTTTCTCCCATCATGCTGGGCAGTAGCTGTGAAGGCAGCGGGGACAGATGCTTTATTCTACTACAAAGAAATGCAGTTTGCACACACTCCCTTCATCTGTGCCGATGCTTCAATATGTTTTTTTTAATGCTGGGAATCTGCATGTAAATATATATTCTGTATATATATTTTATATATATTTTATGTTTATTTTAGTGTTCCACAAGCTTTATGTACGTGCTGAACTTGCGTACTGGAGAGACTATTGGAGATCCTCCTACATATTATCTGAGATATATCCTAAAGACACACTTTTTTTCATAGCATTTGTTTCCCTTTTGGGCCAGTCCACTCAAACCAGTATTTTAGTTATGGGTGATCCAGCTCATTAACGCCCACCTATAAGTGTTTTTAAATTCATGGGAACTCCAGTGCTGTGATCTCTGCACTGGTGGGTTTAGCTGTGTCCTCCCGGTGCAGCCATGATTGTGGCTGTTTACTTTGAGACCCCCTAAGATGGATGGGCTGAAAATGTCCAATTCTGGCCAGTGTTTTCTTAAAAAGCCAAAAAAAAAGTCTGTCATTGGGTGGACTGACCCTTTTTTAATTACTTTGTTAGCGGTAATGGTTGACTGTATTTTTTTTGTACTTCTTTCTCATTGCCTCTTTACCGAGCAGTGTCAGTTACACTACAAAACGGCTAAAACTAGATTGTGTTGTCAATCCCTGATCTACATGTTTTTTTGCTGGTGGTAAAATAGACCTACCTAATACATCTAAAACATTTATTGGAGGATGGTTGTTTGTTTCCTATTTCATCCGCCTTGCTTTGGTACTTGTACGCATAAGATAGAGGTTTAATTCTTGCCAATGTACAAGGATTAAATGATGGTGTAAAATATAATGCAAGTGGCCATGGGCAACCACACTGAAGCAAAGGACTAAAACTGGAGCCTATGCCAAAAATGCAAACTATCATTAAATAATTTAGTTGTCAGTAACTAAAAAAGGATCAGCTGCAGGCAGCCTACAAACATGTAGTTCCATGCTGTGTCTGTCTGGTGATGGCCATCTTATAGTAGCAGGGTTAGTTCCTCATCTTGGTGTTGCCCCCTGATGACTAATGGGGTTAAGACCCAGAAGCAGCAGTGGTGGATGAAGCACAAACAGGGAGATCCTTGCACTACATGTCCTTGGGTACAGCTTCCTCTTCTTCAGCGAGGAGAACAGTGATGACCAGTGGTAATTTTCTAGCCAACGGTGCACCCGCAAACCCCATGGGTGGGGTGCACTTACCCCATCCATGGCAGGCAATCGGAGCTTCTCCTGCTTGGTGGCTTCAGTCTACGCCCTCCTCCACAGCAGCCAATCAGAATGCTTCTCCTTTCAGCCAGTCAGGTAACGGGTCTCAGACCCACTTCATGATGGGTGGAGAGAAGATTCAGTGTGAGACTAGTGAATATTCATTCACTATTCTTACACACCTGGATGGGCTCAGAGTACATTCTCTGCACCCCAAGCCCACCCCATTTTAAAGCTTATTAAAGCCTCTGGTTCTAATCTGTGCTTTAAAAAAAACGCCCACCCTGCACTGAAATTCAGGACACCGGATGCATGGATTTGGTGGGTGGTGGTGCTCTTGATGGACAGGCCCATCCCCTGTGATGACATCACTAAATCTCCACCTAGCTCAGCCTAGAATTCAGCAGAAAAGTGCCTCAAATATATATTTTTGAGGCTCTAGTTGCAGGTAGTACAGTATTACAAGAATTCCAAGAAGAAAAGTAAATCTTCAAGGGTACTTTCTCCCTCCTCAAATCATCTTTGCTTTTTGCGTTGACCATCCTCTGTGCTTGACTGAACAGTTTAGTTTGCTATTACAAAAAGATGTCTGGACTTGCACAAGTATATAAGCAGATGTTGCAGCAGGAATAGGGTTCATGTAAACCCATTCAAATTCACCCTGTAATGAAGAAAAGTGTGTAAGCCATAAGATTGGCAGGGCTGGAGTTGTAGAACCTGAAAGTAGATGAAAAGTTTACATTGTCTCCTGTAATGTTAAATTGGACCTATAACCTGCTCACCTTTTTTATAGCTCCTAATTGATTTGCATATCACATTAGTGCTCTAGGATGGAGGTTTGGTACATGTAGAGGGGCAAGCACAATTTCTGTATAACTTTAGCTGCTGCTAATTCTGATGTGGTTTACGGTGATGTTTAATGTCAGTTTATGCATCTTTTTTGTCTAAGATTTAGTTGCGCAGGTTTGTGACATGTTTACTTTTGGGGAACAGTCTACATATGCAAGAACTTGACGGAATTCCCCCCAAAAAATCCTAGTTTTATTACATATTTGTATCTCTTTCTTGGCAGCCTACACATTTCTCTGTGTAACACTATAAAAACTTCACATCTGCAGTCCAGGGGAAAGGGAGTTCAGTGAAACACACCTCTAATGCCCTAAAAACATCAGCATTCCTTTATTAACACTCAACAGCATCAGCTTCAATGAGCCTTCAGCATATTTCTTGAAGCCATCAAAGCTTCATAAACTGAACACTTGAGACCGCATTCAACTGCTGTCTCGAGTGTTGTATACCAGATGATAATGTGAGTTCTGGCTGTACTTTTTTTTAACATAAGCTGTAGCACACTACTTAAAGCTTGGTTGAAATGTGTGGGCATTCCTATTAATATAAGCTTGGTCAGAGAAAATCAGCTTATCCTTGTTAAAGTGGAGCTCCACCCAAGGGAGGGCAGAGAGTGGGTACCCGCTCCCACTTCCTGGTAACATTTCCAGCCCTGCTTTCTTCCCCCTGCTGCCATCTGGGACACACACAGGTTTCCAAAAGATGGCAGGACCACTCAGAAAGCGTAGTGTGACTTGTGCATGGCATACAGGCTGTAAAGCCTGAAGGCTTCATTGACGGTTTCCCTTACGTACAATGCCTGCATCCGATGCCGATTGACGAATCAGCTTGGGGTGCTGACATTGTGGGCTCCAAGGACAGCTGAGTGTCCTTTTTTATATTAAAAGTCAGCAGCTACAGTATTTGCTCTTTCTTGCACCTTTTTACAGTATTTGTAGCTGCTGACTTTATAATGAAAAAATTTAGACTAAAGCGTCTCTTTAATGTCCTAGCAGTACAGGTTGCCTGGCTGTCTCTTGTTTTAATTAATGAGAGAACAAGTGTGCAGATTGGAGAGTGAGAGCAAGGTCACACTTCATGCACCTCATGCTTTGTTCTTGGTCAAGGTATTGAAGGCAATAGATTGGCATTGTAGCCACTTATTATGTGCGTTTGTGTGGCCAGCAATGGTAGACTACATATTTTATGGCCTACACACAATCAGAAAATTGTATGAAAAATACCGCTTTCGAAGCAAACGTACAATAATCTGATTGTTAGTACACAGCCGATCATGACCGGTTTATCTGATGTGACAAGCACAAAAATGTTTCTTGTACGATTCAGTACAGTTGTTATTTGAAAACAAAATACAATACACACGCACTACAACACATTACATAATTTCTGAATTTTTATTCTGTCATAAAATGAATATCACTTAAGCAAACTCTTAATTTTCATTGTCTGATAATCTCATCCTGTGTACCAGGCATTAGGGATGAATTTACATAAAACATATTTCAAGGCAAAATAAAAATGTACTTGGTAAATCTGTGCAAAATTGTGTTTTTTTTTTTTTTATAAATCAACTGCCCGTACTGAATAACTGCTGGTGTGCTCCTATTTGACATAATACAGGTCTGAGTCCCAAAGTACATGGTGTCAGCCCTGTCTCCTTTTATTTCTGATGGATTACAAAGAACACAACTCTTTTCCCCCTTCTTGTTCTCTATAGGAAATTGTGCAACATTAAAAAAAAGCCTACGTATCTGGAAAAAAAATTCAAGGCTGAAACCCAGGCTCTTCTGACAGGCAAGGTTCTGACATTTTTGTCACAAAGTGCTACCCTCAATCATTCCTATTAGCCAGTTACCAAGCTGGACAGCTTTATTGGCCAGAAAGAATGCACTCAACCTTGACAGGAAGGTTTGGATGAATGTGCAGTACACCCCCCCCAAGATCCTTGTGGCAGATCTTCCTGACAAAAATTCCCATGGTACACTAGCACCATCTTGGGTAGGTTCTTGTGTATACCATTGTTCCTGTTATGGTGGCATATTCAGCTGGTTAGCAGCTTTAGCAATCATGCCTTATATATAGAAAGGGATGAACACCATGCAAGCAGAGGTTCACTGTTCTCAGGGCAAATATAGGCACTCCCTCCATTTTGCATCTGCACTCTTAACTCGTGCCTGTGGGTTTAAGTGTTATGATCTTCCTTCGAATAGGGACATCAGAGATGCTTGCTTCCCCATCTTCCTACCTTTGTTATGCTATCTGTGTTTTGCTGTGGGCACAAAACCTTACCAATTGTTGTTTGTCCATGGGACTTCACCAAGGTGCTTATCCCAGTACTAAATATACTTTGATTATCCAGAGTTAACGTGCAGACCCTGTCACCCTTTGTCCAGTGCTTCAGGATTTTAGATGGACTCTCAAAGTCTAGTACCAGTACTGGACCCAACTCATCGCTTGGCATACCTAGGCCTGATGGCCCCCGTCCAGCATTTTCCCAGCTGGGACAAACTCTTGGACCTCCGTGGGATGGCTCTGGGACCACAGCATTTGAGCATGTAAGCAATTTGCTCCTACATAAGGGTTCTGGGTCAGAGGGTGACAACATCCAAGGCAATACTGTATGCCCAATTTCATAGCAAAATTGCAGTTTGGTATTCTGGCTGCATGCAACAACCAGACCCGGTCTTTAAATTATCTTCTATCTGACCTGCAGGGCCTGACATTGTGGATTTCAAATCTGATGCTAGAATTGGAAAAGCCCTTTTACCCACAAAAAGTAGAATAAGGTCTGCCTGGCTGTCAAGACATGCTGGATGATCATTTGCAGCTAATTACAAGTAGATGCTGTGAGCCTCCCATTGCTTTCCTTGGAGCTGGCCCCTACACCAAAACACAGCACCATTCATGTATTTGGGGCCTAAAGCCATACTCCAGATAAACCATTTTTATAGCAGCAGTTTTTTTTTGCAAATACAGGTTTTATATAAGTTAACAAATGTAAGCACTTATTGGTGTAAAATTTTGATCTCAACCCTTTAACTGCCACTTCTGCTAGACAGCTTAAAACAAAAAATATCTGAAAATAAAGGAATAAAAAGTAAACAAATGCATCCACCACATCTAAGAATTGATAAACCACACTATAATGCATTACGTTTTAGGATTTGTTTTAATTGGCAGCTTGGGCTGCTGACCTCACATATTATTGGGGCATCAGTTGAAGGCTGTCCCTCCCCTCTGCTGCAGCCAGGGTCTGGGAGCCAATCACGTGGCCAGACCAGAGTGCCCTGAATAGTTACTGATATTAAAGACTTGCTTTTTTTTTTTTTTTTTTTCAAACATGTCATACTTGCCTGCTCTGTGCTTTTGTCATATTGGTTTTGCACAGAAAGCAGCCTGGATCCTCCTTCTCAGGGACCCTGCCAAGTGCCTCACACACAAAGCTGCAGCTCATCCCCACCCTCTCTCACTCCTCATTGGCTCACTGATTGATAGAAGCTGAAGCCAATGGCTCCTGCCTCAGCCAATGAGTGAGTCTGCAGAACCAAGGTTCTAGTGCACATCACTGGATCACAGTGGTGCTCGGTTAAGCATTAAAGGGGTGGGGGGCAGCTGCACAGAGAAGTTTTTATTTTTTACCTTTATGCATAGGAATGCATAAAAGGTAAAAAAAAAAAAAACATCAAGCCTTTGACTTTTACTACCTTGTAGAAGGAAGATGCATATATTTTAAAGTAAGCATAGGGGTGGGAGCCATTGAAGCCATGTTAGTTCTAGCCTGTATTTCTACTTTAAAGGCCACGTTCACCTTTGGAACATATTACATCTGCCGCCGCCTCCTCAGTGGCAAGGGGATCTTCTCCTTATACACATTATCACAATTTAAAAACAGCGTGGCCATTCAGGGCTCCTTCCACACAGCTACATCAATAATTCATGCCATTCTGTGGATGAATGAACTACACTTACTATCATCCACTGTGGCTGACTGTTTGCAGTTCTCACGGAACTATGAGGGCACTCTCGTGGTTCATTAATTCATCCTGCAATTCAGTAACTGCCTGCTCATATCGGAAGCATGAATAGACGGTGTACTGATAGTCTGCAGGATCCTGGCATTGCACCCGTAAACTGATGATTGTAGGTGCAATGCTTTACAGGCTCCAAAAACATTAACGTTAACTTACATTCTGCTGTGCCTCTTCCACAGACAAAATGAGCCGATTACCCCTTCCACTGTGGGAGCAGCCCACTGCATTGTATTTTACATTTTCCTGGAGTTGCTTTGAAAAAAAAAAAATGTAGATGAGGCATGTAGACATACAAAAAGCAAATTGTGTTTGTCCCCATGT
Organism: Rana muscosa; assembly: GCA_029206835.1. NCBI lineage: Eukaryota > Metazoa > Chordata > Amphibia > Anura > Ranidae > Rana > Rana muscosa. The sequence goes on from CM055124.1 coordinate 26,054,390, forward strand.
ACATTAAAAAAAAAAAAAAAAAGTTATATTGCTTATTACACCAACAAGCTGCTTAAAGAGGAACTGCAGTCTGCTCACATAATTTGTAATAAAAACATCTTTGCCATTCTGAAGCTTCCACTTTGCATATTATTTTATATATACACTAATTCTGTACTTGCCAAATATGCTACAGAAATCTCCCTCCACTGAGTCTGGCTGCATCCATTTTAACTGTGGGCAACTGAAGTGGCTGCCTGTTCATTTCCTGGATTCACACAGCTCCAGCTTTCATTGGCCCTCGTATTACTCACACAACCCCCCCCCCCTTCCTGGCAAACTCACGAAAGAGAGAGGTGTGCATGATGTCATAAGCCTAGGCTTTTTATCAGACAAGAAACAGAAAGTGGGCTGTATAAGGTATTTACTGGCAGAAAAAATTGGATTTTTGTACTCACCGTAAAATCCCTTTCTCTGACGTACATGGACTGACACAGCTGGATACGGTAAACGTGTGGGTATATATCCCCTGCTCGCAGGAGAAGATCTAGGCAGAATGTTAGAAACATCCTAGAACAAACCAGAGCTGAACAGCCCCACCCAGGGGGGCGGTCCCTCCAGACATTACCCTCCCACCTGCAGTCAGCAGACCTCAGTTCATAACAAAGCAGTACAAACCTTAAAAGAAAGGAAGGGTGGGTGCTGTGTCAGTCCATGGACGTCAGAGAAAAGGATTTTACGGTGAGTACAAAAATCCTATTTTCTCTTATCGTCCATGGACTGACACAGCTGGATACTGTAAACGTGTGGGACGTCCCAAAAGCAGTATCAGAAGGGTGGAAGCAGTAGTAAAGGAACAACCAAAACTTCACTCCAAACAAGCAGAGCTCCTCAACGGAGGAGTTGCAACATTAAACAGCGGCCTGCAATGCTTTGCGGCCAAAGGAAGCATACGAAGATGCAGCCACATCAACCTTATAAAATCTTGAAAAGGTATGAACGGGCGACCAGGCCGTCGCCTTGCAAACTTGTGCAACCGACGCTTGATGTCGGAAGGACCAGGAAGCACCAATTGCCTTGGTGGAATGTGCCGCAACCGGAAAGGGAGGCGCCCGCCCCTTAAGGGCATAGGCCTGTATGACAGTCTGCCTGATCCACCTAGAGACGGTGGCAGACGACACCGTTCAGCCCCGTTTTGGGCCAGACACAGACTTCCGAATGGAAACAGTAGCAGACAGGTACACAGACACTCGTAAGGCTTGTACCCATCTTAATGTATGAAGCGCAAACTCTCAGGGATGCGATGGGTGAGGACGGAAGAACAATGTCCTTCTTAAGGTGAAAGGCCGAGACCATCCTAAGAAAAGAAGGACGGTCGTGGGTGCAACACCGCCATATCCTTATGGAGGACCAAGTAAGGCGACTTGCAGGACAAGGCAGCCAATTCGGACACCCGTCTAACCGAAGCAATGGCCACTAAGAAGGCCAACTTCCAGGACAAGGTCAAGAGAGGAATCTCTCAGATATTCTCAAAGGGATGTTCTTGGAGAACCGAGATGCATCAAATTCAAATCCCAAGAAGGGAGAGGAGGCTTGACGGGGGATCATATGGCAAACCCCCTGCACAAAAGGTGCTAATCAAGGAATGGCCCAGTAGCGGTCGTTGAAAAAGACAGCCCGGGCCGAAATCCGACCCTCAAAAAAAGGTATGCAAGGCCAGCGTTTGGGTCACACCACGCTGTAAGAACAGCAAAATCCTGGAACGGAATACATCCGAGGACGCCACTCAAGTTCCTCGCACATAGCAATGTAAGCCTTCCAGGTACGGTGAGATATCTTTCTGGAGGAAGATTCCTGCGTCAACAACATAGAAGAGATGACCGAATACGAGAGAACTCGGTCCTTCAGCACCTGGCTTTAAACAGCCATGCCAGTAAGGCAGAATGAAGTATGGGATCATGAGACAGAAGGTCCACCCCAATAGGCAGTCGCCAGGAACGTCTGCGACTAGCCCAAGTAGATCAGCGTCCAATGTCGCCGTTCCGGAGCAATAAGGATCACTGGAATGGCCTCAGCCCCTACTCTGCGAAGCCGGCGAGGCAACAACAGTAGCAGAGGGTAAGCATATATCAGGCAATACTGCCCCCACGGGCGTCTGACGTGTCCGCCCAGGGGTCCCTGGACCTGACCACGATCTTGCCACCTTCTGAGTGAGTCGAGAGGCCATAAGGTCCACTTTCGGTGCCCCACCTCCGGTAAAGGAGGTGGAAATACCTCCAGGAGGCAAGGACCCTTCCCCTGCAATGCACACGGCCGACAGGACCGTCTTGCAGCGAGATGTATGAAAATCCCAAAGACTCCGCAATGTATCGGAGAAGGGAGGCCCCGGTGTACAGGGTGCCTCAACTGTTGGCCAATAAAGGCAACTTGACAGAACTTCCCTAGAATCTCGGTCAGAGGACTAGTACCTCAGCCTCCACAGGTGGGGCAAACCCACCCCGGGCACAGAGACCCTAAAGGCTAAAAGCAGTTGCAGTGCACTTGCTAGACGACTGATGGATGAAGCAGAGGCTTTTGCTCAGTCATTGAGCTACAAAAAAAAACGCCAGAGACGCAGCCACTAACGGGCGTAACGCTAACCTCAGCCTGGCGAACACAGTCCAAGCCAGCGCTTCTGATCACCACTGAAAGCAGGTGGCAAGTAATACCCCTGAAACCAGGGATCCTTGTGACAATGCTCCATCCAGCAGCTACCCATGGATAAGTGCTGATTGTACAAACACATAGTTTATACTATGTATTGCGTCAAACGCGCAAATAGAGTGTGGGAGGAAACCCACCCAGCCACAAAGAGCATAATACCACCACATACGGCGTATGTAGTTTAGTATGTGTGGATAAACCTATTAAAAACGTATATACTGTGCCAGCGACGAAGGCACGCACATTATCGGGGCTTGGACGTAAACCAGCCACGCAGATTGCGTACACAACTGTGTAGGTATGTTAGCCTGCGAATAAACAAATTGCACATGTTTATACTGTGCATAGCGCTGAGAATGCGCACACCATTGGAACGCAGGGGAGAAACCTGAGCTCCCGGATGAAACCCATGCAGACTGCATACGCATACCGTGTAGGTATTATAGTATGTGTGCTAAACATTTTGCACAAGCCCATGTGTGCATAGCACCGAAGGCGCGCACACTGTTGGCGCGTGGGAGGAACCGAAGTACCCCACGCATACTCAGAGAATGCAATACCTACAACTACTGTAAATGTATTTAGTGTATAAACATAATGTGTATGTTTACACCGTGTATTGCACCAAAGGCATGCATGTCATGTAGCGTGGGCGGAAACCCACGCAGACTGCACAGACATACCGGGTAGGTATTATAGTGTGTGGATATCCAATCGCACAAATTTAGACTGTGCATAGTGCCAAAGCGCCCATACCAATGGAGTGTGGGAGGGAACCGGAGTACCCGGAGGAAAACCACACAGACTGCCTACACATACCGTGTAGGTATTATAGCATGCGTGATAAACATTGAACATGTTTAACTGTGCAGAAGGCCAAAGGCGCACATACCGCCAGCGCGTGGGAGGAAACCGGAACACTTGGAAGAACTGGACGCAGACAGCACACAGATACCGTGTAGGAATGATAGCATGTGAATCAACATATTGCACATGTTTATGCTGTGCATTTCCATTGGAGCGTGGGGGGGAAACCGGAGTACCCGGAGGAACCCCACGCAAACAGTATACCCATACTGTAAACATGTATAGTATGTGCAATAAACATATCTATAATGTGCAGAGAGCCGAAGCGCACATACCATGAGAGCGCGGGAAGACACCGGAGCCCCCGCCGACCCAGAGAGTATAATACATACATGTACTGTGAATGTATCTGGAGTCGTGCATAAACATATTTTGTACGTTTATATCATGTATGGCACTGAAACACAGCATTGGAACGTGGGGGGACACCCACGCAGACACAGAGACCACTAACACATACATACACTGTGAATGTATGCAGTGTAGCGGTATAGGATGAGTTTAAATTATGGCGCAGAGGCGCATAATCTTCTCTGTACCATTCCAACCTGCTTGACTGTGCTACCGAAGCAGCATGCAGGCAACGGGTAACCTCTGATCCTCAGACCGTGTGTCTGTCAAAGCGTTCCCCAGGAAATGGTGGGAAATGTTGCCTCAGGATATCACACAGAAGGCTCACAAGGACTAGAGACATAAATGAATAAAGTCCTCCCCCCCACCATGCTGCACCGACCAGGGGGAGGGAAACACTGTGTACCACTGTATCATTCATGCTGCTCTTGAGGCAGCGTGTGAGGAAAACAGTGAGGAAGCTGTGAGGAAGCTGTGAGGAAGCTGTGAGGAAGAAAGGCTTGTCACAGCAATTCCAGCTTGAGAGTGTTCCTCACATCATCAATGAGATCACTTACAAGCGCCCTGTCATTCACTGACACAGAACTGGAGTCTTCCTCACAAGGGAATGTCCTGTTCATAAACATTAAATATTCAGAGTTAGGGTCCTGAGCACAGTAGCTAGGCCCATATCTGACTCAGAGCACTCCTACACTAAAGATTTTTGTGGAGGGAGGGGGCTTATAGCTCCTTTTGCTCGCACACCGCTTCCATTCTGACAATGAATGATCCAGGACTGCTGACAACTGGTCCATAAGGACCGCAGGTGCAGGAAACATATGAACATGTTTAACTGTGCAGCACTGCCAGTTGTCCCAGGCAAGTGTGGAGAGCAGGTGTATCAGACTCCATAACGCCACCCTCTGAGACCTTATACACTATACAGTGAATATACAGTCCACCCACTGGCTACGCTGAGGCTGGGGAGGGGATACCGCTCAGTCTGTGAGGAGATTGTGAGGGGATTCGCACCGCCACCAAAAATAAATGCGCGGCGGCCACAAGAAAATGGCCGCCGGCCGCAGCTATTACTGCGCCACTGAACGCCAAGATGGCCGCCGAGCGAGAAATTCAAAGCTCTAATGCGCGCCAATGGCGCACGCAATAACCCCCTCAAACAGCGCTAACGGCGCACGCAATAATCACCTCACACACCAGAAAAAACTGCAGACATGAGCACCCAGCCAGGCCAGTGACCCCCAAGCACCCCCACAGCACCAGTACAGGGTGCAGAGAGCAGCATAACAGGGGGGGAGACAGGGAGAAACCCCCCATATAAAGAAACACAGCCAGCATGTACTCACCCGCAGTAGGAGAGACTACTTACCCGTCCCTTTCAGGGACCCACTGGCTTGTTGCAGACAGACCTAACACAGAGCAGTACTGCGTAGCTGTCGGCCCGGTCCACCGCGAGAGATACAGTCAGTCAGGTACTGTTCAATCTTGAGGACCGCGGGAGCATGAAAGCAACCCGGCCACCCCTGGAGTCATAGGGTATGTCGTGAACTGAGTCTCACGCACACAAGGCATCAGCACACTCGATGGTCGGACAGGGAAGACTACGAGGATACCAGTGTACCCAAGATGTTGCCCAGCCGACAGTTGATTAAAGGTCTCAAAAATAAAATAATAAAATTCCCAAAGGAATAAAATTTAAAAGTAAAATCTACCAGGAGACTGGCTCCTGAGAGAGCCACGTCTTCTCCTTCTGCTAGGCAGAAAAAAACTGAGGTCTGCTGACTGCAGGTGGGAGGGTAATGTCCGGAGGGACCGCCCCCCCTGGGCGGGGCTGTTCAGCTCTGGTTTGTTCTAGAATGTTTCTAACATCTAACATTCTGCGCCTAGATCTTCTCCTGCGAGCAGGGACATATACCCACATGTTTACAGTATCCAGGTGTGTCAGTCCATGGACGATAAGAGAAAAAATGTTTTACTATCCAAAGTTAAAACAAAAAGGGCAGAAGATTTAATAGATGGAAAATTGAAAAAATGCCTGAAGGTCTGTTTTGCTTATTCTCAACAATTCAAATCTACAGGTTGCCCAACTCATCCAAAATAACTGTTTACAGGGTGTCACTGAAACAGAAAATCACTCACGCCAACAGGGACACAAATAACAGAAAAAAAAAAAAAAAGACCTACCAGAGGTTCTAAATCTTCCCTACGATGCCTAAAAACGAAGAAGAAAAAAAAGTTTTGGCTGGCATTTTACTTTTCTTTAGAATGTCTAGGTATCTTTTTGCCCAAAGGCCAACAACAAAAAAGTTGGTAATTAGAAAGTCCACTGCGATGTCACAGAGAAAAAAAAACACAAAGAAAGAAAAACGAGAACAAACTGTATGCAAAGAAAAAGTGTTTTTTTTTTCTTTTGTGTACACATTATACAATGTGAGTTGTACATATTGAGGGAAAAAACAGACACTAATTAACGATAAAAATATATAATAACATCCATACAGGAACACAAATTCAAATATTGTAACAATACCTTTGAGGCAAGAACAAGTTACACGCAGTACACAGTGTAAAAAAGTTCTAGATTAGGACACATAAAAAGGAGCAAGTGATAGGGGGCGCCAGAGAGCGGTTATGAGTTTTTAGTTCAGAAATACATTTGGTAACATGGACAGAGAAATTGAATTTACATTATTTCCTCTACAATTTTTTTTTTTTTGTTTGTTTTTTTAAACCAAGCTAATGAATTCAAAATAAAACACACCCCTACAGTAGGGGTAATAATTATTCCATGAAAATTTGGCTAGTTTTTTTTTTTTTTTTTTTATTTCACTTAAATAATTTATACACCCATATTTTTCTACTTACAAAGTCAGTTTGCTTATTAAAACCAAAATGTTTCAGATACAATGTTGTCACCGTATGGTCATAATCTCCCAGCACTGTCTTGAAGTGGTGGTAATTTTACTTTACACTATGATACAAATGTCATTCATATGATTATTGCAACTAATAGATTAGAGCCCAGCAGAATTATGGAAACCCAAATGCCTCCAGCGGCTGAGGAACTACAGGTCTCAGAACTGGCTTTAAGCTGGGAGGTGTGGTTTCCCCCACTCCATTAATGGGGGTTCATTATTTTGGCTAATGCCACTCAATGCCGCCATTCAATTACAATCAACACCCAAAAACAAAGGCACACCAAACCTTTGCCAAGTTGACGCCAACTGAGAAAAAGAAGTCAGTTGCCGAATTTATAGGGACACTTTAAAAAAATATAATACATGCAATCTGGTCTACATAAAATCACTCATGGATGAATATGAAGAAATTTCAGGAATTTATCAGATGCTCAAGATGAAGCAGGGGATCACATTTATACAGAGATAGGGACATTGCCATGTCATTGGCAACTTACAAAGAACAGTCTATTGAAAAATATCACCCTCTTCCCCTGTGCCATCTTGGTTATAAATATCCTCTGTACTGATAAGCTCCTGAAACTTTTTATATATTTATCACTAGGGGTTAAAACACATCTTACATAAACCAGTTGTAAATAAAATGTAATTTGGGCACAGTGGCTCTTTGAAATTGCTGCACATAAAAACGAAGACTATTAACAGAAATGGAAAAGTTCATTACAGAGCTATTTTATCAGAATGGGAGCAGAAGTAGCACTAGAGCTCATAGCAATCCGTCAGCTTTTATACTTTAGTTTTCTAAAGAATGAATCAGGTTGCTATAATTTTGTTGTTACAAATCTGTCTCAGGGTCTTAAACTTATCTGTGGCTAGGGAAGAACATGAGGTCATGAACAGCCTGGCTGAGCAACGAGCGAAAATCATGATGTGACCTAAAAAGAAGAATGGTGCCCATTGCTGACCGATTCCAGCTTTCCTTTCAGGTGAGAAGATAAAATTTATGGAAAAGCAAAAGTAAAATGTAGAAACCCCAAACCAATCATATTTGCCTGTTTGCAGTAATCTAATATCGGACGATTAACTAGATTACTACTCTGTCAAAGGCTGTACTAGATAAGGCTGCTTGTGTTGCCCATAGCAGTCAGAGAGTTTTCTTTCATGGCTTCTTGGCCCTTTAGCAACCACCCATTAAAGATCTGTAATGTTAGACATCACAAAGACCTGCTCATACAGTACAAGAGGCAACTGTTAAGATTTTCATTGGGACTACCATTGCCAATCCTCTTGTGAAGATGCTAGTTGTCTGGCTAGTATTATGAACACCTTGGGCCAGTAAGGTTTGAGTCACTAACCAGGAACAAGTATGAAGTATTTTTTAAAATCAAGAAACCAAAGGGCACCTTCAGTTGTATGCTTCTGGAAAATGTTGCACTTGCAGGATGAGTAAAGCCTCGTACACACAATGAGAATTTTGGATGAATGATCGTTCTTTTTTTTTGCATGCTAGTCTTATATTGAAAAAAAAAAAAAAAAAAGAGGTTACTAAATTGACAAAAATTCTCATACGACAGAATGCAACTTTGAAAGTGATGTAATGTGTTGTTTTGTATTATTTAATTTCCGAGGATGCATAGTCTTGCTCTTTGGATTTTTTTCGGATGAATACTGTACGGATTATACGAAAATTGTATGTTCTCGTATCGTACGAAAAAGATTTTCGTGTTTGCTCATTTGGATGAACGATCGTGATCAGATTTAGAAAGTTGTGTACCAACAATGAGATTATCGTACAAATTGCTTTGAAAACTGTATTTTTTGTCCAACTTTCTGATCGTGTGTACTAGGCATAAGTGAGAGCCATGTAGACAAAAAAGAGAGCAGGCAGGAAAGCCTAAATGGTGTGGAAATTTGCTGAAAAATAAATAAAAAAATGGAACATCTGGTGCAGATTATCACGTGTTGTGTGCACAACATTAGAAGTATTCTCCACAAGTGAATCACCAGTCTCCACGCAGATCTTAGGAGGTCCTTCTCAACGCTCTGGGAAGGTCCAAAGCCTGTAGTTCCCAAGGAACGTCGAAATTGTGAGAGGAGGGATATCAAAAGCCCTGAGAATGAAGCAGACAGTCCAAGAAGGACATTGATTTTGATAAAAGCTTTTGGGTTGTACCCAGTCTTTTAAGGTCCAAGTAGTAGTGCTTGGACCTTAGAAGAAGGGAGTACACCCCAAATGCTTGTCCTAAAAATGTAAATGTTAGTGCAAAAAAAAAAAAAAGTATCACGGACAGTACTCCAATTGTTTTTGTTGCAAGTGCACTAATACAGCTACAATCACCTCGAATAAAACGTTATTGAACATGAATATAACATGTTTCCTGACTAATTGTTGCTTTTTTTTAGACCAATGTTGAGCCAGCAAGCTTGTCTGACCACACCATAGGTCTGAAGAAGTAACTAGCTGGGGAACATGATACTTTTATGTTAAATAGAAAAAATCTACTTTTAAATCAAGAAATACATTATTATTAGCATGCTTGTTCCAGGCAAGACAAAGTTTTTAGGCAAGGGAGCAACATGAGAGCCAGGAGACTAGCATTTGCAGAATGAGACATAGCAATGGGAGCCTTGAATTTTCTTTAAGAAAACAGTGCATAACCAAACAGTAATTTTGCCCCTAGCGATCCTTCATCTTTTTGCTTTATTTTTTTTGTAGCATACTAAGGATTAATGGCACTTGAACTGTGGTTGTTATGGGCAATACCTGCATTTGTTTTAATAAAAGTCACCCATACACTATAAATACTTGAATTATGCTGCAATCCATCAGGCACCAGTGTACAGAGTTATAGTATTGGCTATAAAGTACACCTGTAGTGTAGTAAACAACTATACGTTGGAAAAGAGAGGAGATGGGGTGCATTGCCCTTGAAATTATAGTTATGGTCACCTTAGGGTATTTTAGAAGGGTGATGTTAAACCATAGGAGAAAACCTGCCATTGCTTTACTGCTAACCTCCATCCCTTCTTTATATGGTCACGATGAAGGGTTGGGTTGCAAAAAAAAGTTAGCGTGACTCAAACTGATGATCTAAGTTGCTGAATAGCAGTTGAATGTTTTTCAAGGCTTAGTCCACATTTTGCAAATAGTAATAAATGTACCCACATGGGTGCAACTTGAAGCATGGTCCCAAAGGTGGACTATGCCTTTAGCAAACTCTTTAATTGCCTATTGTTGGTTTGTCGAGGTAAAAGGCAAACAGGAGGGAACACACAACTAGTCTAGGCCTTAAAGCAGGCAGGTTACACAGTTCGTTAGGTTGAAAAAAAGACACAAGTCCATCTAGTTCAACGTGCAATGTCTCTTCTGCAATAAAGCACACCTACCTATCTGCTTGCAGTCTTCTGTGGCAAGTAAACCAAGCTGCGCGTGCGCTGCTCAGCTTACAGTATCAGCGCATTCCCTGTGTGCCGGGATGACAGACTCTTGCACATTTGCAAGTTACATCTGCTTGCGTAGGACACTGAAGATGTCCAAAGACCGGCAAGCGGGGAAGAGATGCAGACACTGATGAGGGGGCCAGCAGGGAACTTTGGACTGTTAGAGAATTTTGTATCAGGTTTACAGCGAAACTAAAGTCACTATACTTACCCCCTCTCTAAGGCCACCCACCCTACCTTCTTCCTTTACAACATTTATTTGCTACATATTCTTCATGGTCCTATGATACATTATAGAAAGTATTTTAAAAATAAAGCTAAGAAAAGCTAAGTATGGGTTATCTAATGTCATTTTTTTGTAAACTAAAATGTAAATTAAATTAACAGATGATTTAAATGCAAAGAAAGGCAAGTTAAGCAGATAAAACAACTTGAAAATCAGTTGAATGGTCAGTTATGATAATCTTATCATTTCCTTAATGGTTTACATTTTTTAATGTCAACCAGTCAATTTTTAACGTAGGAATTATAGTCTAAATAGATTCCATCTACTCAATTCATACCATACAGTATTCTCTCCAAATGATGACATGGTTTGTGCTGTTTTATTTGATAAGGTAAAGAGAAATTTGCCAAGAACAGTAAATGGTACCAAAGCAACTGACATTCATGTTTTACTATCCAGAGTACAATTACACTTGATTGGCTGCAGTGGATTATCACCATTTATAATATTGCTAAAATAAAAATAAAAACAGGTGTCACTATTTTTAGAAGGAAGTGAAAGACATTGAAGATGACGGGCTAAAGTACATGTGTGCTCATGTCATACATAGCAGCCATTTTGAACATACAAGGCATTAATTCAGCAGCATACCACTCAACTTTTTAAAATCAAAGCAATTTGCAAACATGCGTGCTCATTTCTCCCCAACACCTGTCTTGGCTTTAAGCCCTGCTTATATTTCCTAACCCCCACCCGTCAATCCAAAAGGGAAGAAATAAGGACAATTGGTCTAATTGGTGGACAACAGAGAGCTTCACACCTGGGGTCTGAGGCCAACCCATAGGCTAGGTCTCAATGGGCACAGAAGCAGCCAGGGAAACCAATGGGATAGGGCAGCATAACAACAAAAAAAAAAAAACGATCAAACGCAAAAGCGTTCAACTCGAGTGCATATTGTCGGATTTATAAACTGGCTGGCACTCAGGGGCCAGAAATCCCCCTTTATTCATGGAGACCTAATCTTATTGTCTTAGGTAAGTTACTGGTGAACTGATGGATATTGTTTTCATTACAGGACCAAGCACTGTCAATACTATTAGCCATGGTGAGACTAAAGTCTTACCCGTACTCTATGGCAGCATGAGACCAAATTCTCCTATTACGTCACTCCCCAAACAAGTTCAGGAATGGAGAAAACAGGACTTGCACGGATTCCCGAGTGTCTACACTGCTAGCAGAAACCAGATACAATCGTGAGGTGGTGGGCATCCTGCTTTAGCCTATCACCAATGGTCATCTATTCTGTATTTAAGTGCTGCCTATAAAAGTTATCCAGACTTGACCACAAAATGGCACCTTGTACAGGTTATGGTTATTATTTGCACTTTAAAAGCTATCCAGCAGTTTCTATCATATATATATATATATATATAAAAAAAAAAAGAAAACAAGTGTGTGTAGTCACCAAAAGAGCACCTCAATATAGTGGTCAATAGACAAAATTCCAAAACCGTGCAGGCTCCTTGTTTTCTCTAGTTTTCAATGGAACTGGCTCCTGAAAAAAAAATCATGCTTGCTCCTGAATTGGACAGACTGGCTCCTAAATTCCATATAAATTTGTCCACCCCGATTTAGCCTATTGTCACTAGTGACCAGTTTATAGGCTTATTTATTAAGAAGGATCGGGTTATGCAGTAATATACATCAACAAATTAAAAAAATAGTAGATAACAGCCTGAATGAACTCGATTGCCAAACGGTTCACCTACACAGGAATAGAAAAGCAACCATTTCTAGCAGTTTATTGCATCCTGAAGGGATCACAAGCTGTTTATATGGCTACTGGGACCGGACTACTTTTACAGGCCAAACCAATACGATGTAAAGGAAACCTTGCAGGAGGCAACAGGTAGGCTGTCATCAGTGACCTCCTATTAACTAAGGACTTTTATCATCTGCATACGTGCTCCATATCATTGACTCAAAGTACTAAAGCCAGCGAATCAGAACAGCCAGGTAGCTAGCATTTTCATAGGGAGGTGAGCAATAGTAGTCCCTATCTGTCTGTCAAGAAATACTTATTTTAAAGGAGTATTCTCCTTTCCTGTTATTTGATCTTCTTAAATCCTTTGATAATAAAAAAGTAGATGTACCAACCTGTACAGTGTATGGGTTTTCATGATATCACTTAGTTTAACCCAGAAACCTTGCATTTTAATGTTTTCCTGCTTACTGGTTAAAGAAAAGCTCAAACTAACCACAGGAGTTCAGGATTGCATGCTACAACAGAGCGGTCTCTACTGTGTAAACCACCGTCTAAATCTTTATTTGCCTAATAGAAGGATTACACAGTTTAAGATATGTCATTTTTGTAGCATTTAGGCTGAAATTCCTCTTTAAAGTGGAGCTGCAGACAAAGTTTGTTAGCGTCTGTACCCCCATTATAGAGAACTCCCCCTCCCTTCTTGTAGCGCCACTAGGATAGGAAGTGTGGGAAAAGCTCTTCGGTGGGAATGCAGATAACATCCATTGTGGTGCATTGGGTCCTTATATTACAGAGAGTGGAAGGAGTAGAACCTGTTAATTTTTTAATGTGGTTCACTTATTGTGAAAATTTACCCACACTCCCTTTTCCAGACCCGGTAGTCACCCATGCAGGAAGTGAGAGGAAATCTACCCAACAGGAGCACTGATAGCAATAAAAAAGACTAACAGAGATTCTCAATATATATATGTATTCTTAAAAAAATTGAATTCCCGAAAGACATGAGGTATCTTATCCCTTTTGTATTGCAATATACTAAACTGTTAAGTGTCCATATACACTACAGTGATTTTGCCAACAGGGTAAATGGACACCATAAGCAGCATTTATACAGTCAGAATAGCACTAAATAAAGCCACCCCCTCATTGAGTACAAAGGTCCAGAGATCTCCAAAATACTGCTCAATCAATATTAATAAGCCCAAAATTATTATATACAACAAAAACCAAGAGTATTAAAAGGAGAACTAGGGTAGTCAAATCAATACTTTGCTAATATATATATATACACATTCAAGGTAGCTATGTATAAACATGTATTTAAAAAAACAAACCTGCAAACCTTACTCTAAAGTAGCTATGACCAACCCAATTACCGGGTCTAAAACAGCACAGAAAATTGTCCCAGAGTGGACTATAGCCAGAAACTTGCAGGGCATTTACTTTCTGGCTGCTGAGGCCTTGGGTTGACCAATCATGCTCAAAAGTGCTACTAAACTATATACTGCAGTAGATTGTCACCTTATTTCAATGACAAGACCTGGGGGGGGGGGGGGGGGGGCATCATATTTAAAAATTATTCTACAAGCTTAACAAAATATACTTACTGTGAAATAATGATAAAATAAACTGCACATATATAAATGAATAATAATAATAAAAAAAAAAGCTTTTGTACACAGAGAGGCTTTTACTTAAATTCCTAAATGCAAAGCTCTTACTTATAGTTATAACATGAACTGCATTAAAAATCTTGGCCTGTCATGCCAACTCTGTAGGCAAAGAGTAGTGAGCAGGCTACAAAAATTTGTTACCGATTGTAGGACTTTTCAAAAGATCAGGTTAATAAAACTTGAAAGTGTCGACAGATCGGGTAAATCTTACAGCAGGACTCACTATTTTTTCCTTTGGTTGTGGGTATGTGAACAGTTCGATCCCTTGCTGTTGCCCGTGACCATTTTTGGGTCTACTGTAGCAGCCAAGGCTCTGTTGTGAGCTATAATTCCTGGTTTTCCTCTCAGTAGCATATTTTCAATATATTCCTATATCGAGTTCGCTAAAGGGCCAGGGACATACTGGTTTCATAAACCACTTTGTGGAAATCTGACATTCAGAATTTTGAAAATGCCATACATGAGTTATTGTTTTAAGTACTTGATGGAGATTTTTTGGATGGGAAATGTGTTAAAGCTGAAGCCAACTTTCTGCCATACTATTATTAAGACAAAAGGTTTCAATACTTGTGATCCTGCCAATTCCTCCAATATTGTTGAAACCTACCTGTGTATACAAGGCAAACATATCTAAAATCTCTTTTTTTTTTTACTGAACTCAAAAAAGGGATTGAATAAAAACGGAATTTCCTATCCTCATGCCACACCACATCACAAATTTAGGAAGACAGATCCAAAATCTGTCCCAGTTAAACATTCTGGCACAAAACAAAGCCACAAGTTACAAACCATTTGAGCAAATAAATACACGTGTGACTCTACATTGCCAACTTTTTAAAAACAGGACAATAAATCAAAAATATAATGGCAACGGTATTAAAGCCATTGGCTGTCTAAAACATTGGCTATTACTTACATTTAATTAAAAACAGCAACAAAACCCTTGAATAGATAAGATCCTTCAACAATTTATCTTCTAATTCCTTAACAATTCCTTAAAAATAAAAAATAAAAACATTGAAATGCTAATTCACTATTTGTAAGACTGTGTTTTCCTCAAGTACAGAAGAGCGTTCAAAAACTGCTTTATGCCAGAAACCTCACTGTTAAGCCTCTTACACTATTTTTTTTTTTTGCGTTCAACCCAAAAAACCTGAAAGCTCAGGTCGGAGCCGCTGTATTAACAATCCGATGTTAGTACAGTGATCTCCCCTGGTGTGCTATTGTGTTCTGACAGGGGGATGCCCCCCCCCCCCCCTCCGCCAGAACACTCCAGTCAGCACTCTCAGCCATTGGCTGAGAATGCTGATCGGGAGACGGTCAGCAAACTTTTTTCGGTCATGACTCTTAAGCCTCGTACACACGATCGGATTTTCCGACGGTAATTGTGTGATGGCAGGCTGTTGTCGGAAAATCCGACCGTTTGTATGCTCCATCGGACAATTGTTGTCGAATTTTCCGGCAACAAATGTTGGATAGCATGCTTTAAAATTTTCCCACAATAAATGTGTGTTGTTGGATTATGCAATCGTGTGTACAGAAGTCCTTAGGGCAAAACTACAAAGTACAAATACGCATGCTCAGAAGCAATGCTAACCATAACACAACATTAGCAGAAGTTGCCCAAAGGGTGACGCTAAAGAGCTGAAAAAACACGTTGTTTCATGTTTGTTGGCCGACAATTCTTTGCCGTTTGTATATAATACAAGTTCCTGGCCAACGCCCTTCGGACAAAAGTCCTACGCTTTGTCCGCGGAAAATCCGATCGTGTGTACCAGGCTTTAGACAGAAGTTGGCCAAAGGACTGGCTTCTGTTGGAGGGCTGCCGCACATGTGAATGTCGGCCGGTTTCTACTGAATATTGAACCGGCCAATGCCGCCCGGCATTTGGCCCGTGTGTACTAGGCTTTGGTGCATCATTTCCTGAAATCCCAATGTCAGTTTTTTACGGTCATTGAGCCCAAAACAAGCAATAGGAACACCACCATAATAATTGTAGAGTCTAAAATATTTTGTTAATAATTAGGATGAGGGAAGATTTTACAGCCAACTAATTTCAGGAGATGAAACAGTTCCCTTTTATCAGGGATTAGAACTCCACTTGCCACCAAAAGCCTGGCAGGACACAAGGAACTTCAGATATTTATTTTTACTCTGCTTTGGCAGTCAATTATGCAAAGCGGTTTTTGCAGTACTGGCTGCTAAAGAACTGTAAGAAAACAGAATACTTATCTTGTGGACTCGACTGAACTTGGAGTCCTGCAATTTTTTTGCACACAACATTCTAAGCCCTGATACAGGTGGATTGTTTTAAACTCCAAAATGCCTTGAATGTAATATCTAGTATTGTGGACTCCACTATTGTTGGGGTGGTGCTCTTGTTACAGTTCTAAACTCCTAGATGTCTCCCAGGGTCCCCTGGTGTATGAGAGTTGCCTAGCCAGAGCCATTATTGCTCCATGAAGCAAGCCCTGTCTTATTGGACTAAAATAGTTAAAGACCCAGTGCCTCACACATCCCTTCCCCTCTGACTGGTGGAAGAATTTTTTCTTTTAGGTTGGAGTACAAAATGGTAGTTATTTAAAGAATAAAATATATATTAACTTACAGTTTATGATCCGTTAGAAGCTCTGAACCATATGTGCACCCCTCCTTTCATTTGAAAATATAAAAGGTTAACAAGGGTCAATAGAAAAAATCCATATTCTAGGTGAAGAAACACAAATCATTTTTTTCTGTTTTGCAGTCAATAAATTGCAGATTTAAACTTTTTGTGTTGCACACCTAGATCCTTTTTAAGGCAGTCTGACATGATTAATTAGCACCTTGTTCAAAAATAAAAAAAATGGGTCCCTTAATGAATGGACGTGTATCTTCAATGAATAAAAATTATAACGAATGTTACATTATGTATTGTAAAGGAAACCCAACAATTCAAGAACCAATTACAGAGCCAGTTAAAAAAAAAACAATTACAAAAATAGTTTGTCAAAAGTAATTTAGCCTTACTCTGATGCTGGCAACATTAGGTTTTTATAAACAAACTACCTTGGTGACAACAGTTAAAAAGAATTTGTATTTTTTTTTTTTTTCCAAACAAAATTTTCCAATGCATTTTCCCCAATGATATAACTTAAAACAAAATAACGGTGAAACAAAAATTGTAAATGTGAAAAGGATAGAAGAGGTTGTTGCTTAAGAATACCCATATTTTTTTTCTGTTTTTCTCTCTGTTCTAAGTTTATTTTTTTCTGAGCAAAATACTAATCCGTGTTCAGTTAAACTGAACACTTCACATCTAGGCAACATCATCATTATCAATTAGATATAGTCAAATACAATATTGTACATAGATTTTTCTCCTATACAATATTTACAGCAAATTTAGAAAAAAAAAAAAGAAAAAAAATGTAGAAAAAAATACCACACACGCAAACGGTTTATCTCCCCGATAATGTCATCCCTCAAACATACTGGGAAAATATGATTTTAAATTGTCATCCAAGAA
Source organism: Rana muscosa (assembly GCA_029206835.1). NCBI lineage: Eukaryota > Metazoa > Chordata > Amphibia > Anura > Ranidae > Rana > Rana muscosa. Next base: position 26,071,818 of record CM055124.1, read on the forward strand.
CAAAAACAAAAAACGGGCACAACTGCCATGTAGTAATGATTAAATAAAAGTTAGAACCATGACTTAAAAAAAAAATATCTTTTTCCACTCCTCTAAATTAAAGTAGCAGTATATCTCCACGCCATCAGCAACTACCTTAAAAAAAACAAATGCACACACACTTTTAAAATTCTACAATGTTAAAAGAAAATATCTGAATTTTTGACTGATAGCTATATTTTATAGTGCTGAAATGACTGGAGAGGACTTTACAAAGTGACAGAGGAGGTAAAATTACTTATTCAGCTCAATGCTAATGGAATTGTTAGCAAATGTTTTGCAGTGCGTGACAACAGCAAAACACTGTTTGTTTCGAACAATAAACTTTTTACAGGCTTCCAGTAGCACAGAGGGTGAATTAAGCCACAAAAGAAAGCTTCTTCCCAGATTAAAAGAAAAAAAAATTAAATATAAAAAGTTGATAACACCATTTTTATGTTAAGGGATGCAACAGAATATATATATATATCGAATTAACCCCACAACATTAAAAATACTGAATGTAAGTACAGTTAGATGACTCAAAATAGGGAATAAAATAAGGAACATGTCTCTTGATATTGGATTAACAAAGCTTTATTACTCTGTTGGCACAAGGCTACAAAGCTTTAGCTCTTCACCCTAGATAAAATGAATCCCCAGACGTCTAATACAACAGAACACAGATATGGTACCATTTTGTCGATTTTTCCAATTTAATGAACATCTTTGGAGAGAATAGCTGTAGAGGATTTTTTTTACTACCCTGTTCATAATTCCTGAAATGTAAAACTGCACAATTTTTTTTTTTTTTTTATTCTTGCTGCGTGCACTGCCAATGGCTGTCAAGTATTTAGGTCAAGCAAAACACGCATGTTTTCCTCACAGGCTTCCTTACTTACTCATAACTTTCTGTCCAAAAAAAATTCAAAAATTTGTGGGGTGACAAAAATGTAATTTTATAATAAAATTCAATGATGTTAGCAGCCAGGTTAAAATACGTAAAAAAAAAAACAAAAACAAAAAAACACAAAAAAAACTATAGGGTTGTGAAGTAAGGTTTAAATCATTTTTGGTGCATGACCAATCTAAAATTGGCAGTGAACAGTGAGCATCTCTTTGTGACAATTTTTTTTTTTTTTTTTTGTGGCGAGTTACCTTTACAGAAAAGATTTGTTAATCCAAAATCGAAATGCCCGCCACCCCAAACAACAGGGAATCTGGCTCTTTCACACGCACAACACATACACGCATGCTTCCCAATAAATAACAAGGGACAGAATGTTGGGGCTGCTTGCTTCTGTCAGAATAAGTCAGTCACTGGAAGCAGATCTGAACAGAAGACAGAGCCAGAAATCCTCTGTACAGTATGATGGGGACGGCACAAGAAGCAAATGATAAAAAAAAAAAAAAAATTTAAAACGATGCACAGTTAGCAAATCCTCCTCCAGCTAAAGAAGGACAAAGAACAAAGGAAGAAGACAGAAGTCTAGAGAAAGAGAGAACCACCTTAATTCAAACAGGTGTCACTGTTCAGAAGCCTGAGGCCTAAAGTCAAGTTGAGGCCTGCAGAACTTACTTCATCCATTCCCCTTTATAGCTCGTCGCCTTGGCAACAAAAGTTAAGTCCAGGACAGAACTCATTTCCTCTTCTGCATGGCATGTCTCTCTCTCGTTACTGAAGTCACTTGTTTTTGATTTTGTGATTCGATTCCCCCTTAACAGGTTTCTGTTTGTCAACTTTTATAGCAGTCATGTGTCCAGTCACGCGCACTTGTTCTGTGCTTGCGTGATTAGGTCAATGAAGGAGTCGAAGACTTTTTCAAGCCAAGGCTGGTTCCTCATGCACTGCTGAACAACCTCTTCTTGCCCCAAATCATCATTCTGCTCTTCTATTGCGTTGGTCTGTATAAGGGGAAGACAATTGTTATCATATGAACTCTCTCACTCACTGATGCCTGCTATTTATGAAGATATTTATTCTCAACAGTCAAGGTTCGAATACAACACATAATCCAAACATATGCACAACATATACAGGATTTATATATATTGAAAAAGGTCTTAAAAAGACCTATAAAGCGATTTGGATACAAATTGTGGAAAAAAATCCATAAGATGAATATAACTAGCCTACAATAGAAAATAAATATAAACTTGAAATCACAAAAAGGTAAAAGTTATAAAAACGCAAATATGTATACAGGTTTAGACCTTCTCACATAATATTAAACACTTGCCGCCCGCGCTATAGCTGAAAGACGGCTACAGCGCGGCCTCAAATTGCCGGGAGGGCATACATGGACGTCCTCCTGTTTGCGTGCCTCCCGCGCGCTCTGTGATCACAGAGTCTGTGAGATTTGGCTGATCATATATCGGGTAAAGGGCCAATCACAGCAGGTCCTTTACCACGTGATCAGTTGTCAGCCAATGACAGCTGATCACGGAAATAATCAGATGCCGGTTATCGTTTTTTTTTTTTTCACGCTATCAGCGTGAAGGAAAAAAAAAAGCCGTGGCTTCTGTTAGAGGGACATCGGTCCCTTAGCGCCCGCATGTGCTGCCAATCAGTGCCACCTATCTGTGCCCATCAGTGCCATCTATCAGTGCCACCTCATGAGTGCCCATCAGTGCAGCCTTATCAGTGAAGGAGAAAAATTGCCTGTTTGCAAAAAAGTTATCACAAAATATGAAAAAAAAATATTATTTTTTTCCAAAATTTTCAGTCTTTTTTTGTTTGTTTAGCAAAAAAAACTGTGGTGAATAAATAGTACCAAAAGAAAATAAGATTTTTTACTCACCGTAAAATCCTTTTCTCCGAGTCCATGGACCGACACAGCTTCTCTATTGACAAAGTGGGTATTATCCGTTAATTAGGAGTGACTAAGCAGAAAAACTTGTAAAAAGTGTTGCATCACACCTTCTACAGTACCGCCCAGGGGGCGGACCCTCTGGGTATAACCTCTCAGTCTGCATCTCGCAGATCAGTTCGTCAAAAAGCAGTACAAACTTAAAAGGAGGGGTGGGTGCTGTGTCGGTCCATGGACTCAGAGAAAAGGATTTTACGGTGAGTAAAAAATCCTATTTACTCTTTCGTCCATGGACCGACACAGCTTCTCTATTGACAAAGTGGGACGTCCCAAAGCAGTGTCAGAGAAAAAAAACGGAGGGGTGGTAACAGCATAAAAACAAACTTCACCCCAAAACACAAAACAGCACTCCTCCAACGGAGGAGTTGCAACTCTAAACAGCCGCTTGCAAAACCTTGCGGCCGAAAGAGGCATCTGAAGATGCACCTACATCAACTTTGTAGAATTTTGTGAAAGTGTGAGCGGACGACCAAGTCGCCGCTTTACATAGTTGGGAAACAGACGCTTGATGTCGGAAAGCCCAAGAGGCACCTATTGCCCTGGTCGAATGCGCCGTGACAGGAAAGGGGGGCGCCTGACCCTTTAAGGCGTAGGCCTGGATTACTATCTGTCGGATCCACCTAGAGATGGTGGCCGACGAGACTGCTTGGCCCTTCTTGGGACCAGCCACTGAAACAAACAGCGAGTCTGACTTCCGGAACAGGGAAGTAGCATATAGGTATACTCTCAAAGCTCGGACAACGTCCAAGGAATGCAACGCCAACTCCTTAGGATTCGACGGATGAGGACACAAGGATGGAAGTACAATGTCTTCGTTGAGATGAAAAGCCGAAACGACTTTCGGAAGAAAGGAAGGCTGCGGCCGCAGCACCACCTTATCCTTGTGGAAAACCAAATAGGGAGCCTTGCAGGACAAGGCTGCCAGCTCAGAGACTCGTCTAACTGACGTAACAGCCACCAAAAAGACCACTTTCTGAGAAAGTGTCAACAGGGGAATATCTCTAATCTTCTCAAACGGTGCCTTCTGAAGCACCGAGAGGACCAGTTTCAAGTCCCACGGAGGTAACGGGGGACGGACCGGAGGGGCCACATGTCGAACCCCCTGCACAAATGTACTCACGAGAGAGTGAGTCGCCAGGGGTCGCTGAAAAAAGACAGCCAGGGCAGATATCTGACCCTTAATCGTACTTAGGGCAAGCCTTTGGTCCACCCCATGCTGTAAAAACAGCAGGATTCTGGAAACCAAATAGGTACGCGGATGCCATTTCATTTCCTCACATATGGAGATGTAGGCCCTCCAAGTGCGGTGATAAACCTTCCTAGAGGACGGTCTTCTCATAGTAGAGATTACTGATTCTGACAGGCCCCGGTCTCTCAGTACCTGGTTCTCAACAGCCATGCCGTTAAAGCCAATGACTGTAAAGCAGGATGGAATATGGGACCTTGCGATAGCAGGTCCTTCCGTAGTGGTAGGCGCCAGGGGACGTCTGCTACCAGACGTACTAGATCGGCGTACCAAGGACGCTGAGGCCAATCTGGAGCGATTAGGATCATTGGAATTCCCTCTGCCTCCACTCTGCGGAGCAGAAGAGGAAGAAGCCTTAAGGGAGGGAAGGCATAGATTAGCCGATACTGACCCCACGATGCTACTAACGCGTCCGTTGCGTCTGCCCATGGGTCTCTTGACCGGGCCACAAATCTCAATACCTTCCGATTGAGTCGGGAAGCCAGAAGATCTACGTCTGGTGTGCCCCATCTTTGGCAGAGGAGTTGGAACACCTCCGGGTGTAAGGACCATTCTCCCTGGTCCAGCATCTGGCGGCTCAGGTAGTCCGCCTGCCAGTTTTCCACACCCGGAATGTACACGGCCGATAGTGCCGGTACGCTCTTCTCTGCCCACTTCAGGATGCGAGCAACCTCCGATGCTGCAGCTGAGCTTCTTGTTCCTCCTTGATGATTGACATATGCCACCGCTGTGGCGTTGTCTGACTGGATCCTGACTGGACGCCCTTGCAGTCTCTGAGACCATTTGAAGAGGCACAGCTTGATCGCCCGGATCTCCAGGACATTGATCGGCAGGAGGGCTTCCTCTGGGGTCCAGCGACCTTGCGCCGACTGGACACCCCAGACTCCCCCCCAACCTGTAAGGCTGGCGTCCGTCGTGATCACTATCCAGTAAACCGGAAGAAATGACTTCCCGGCCATTAGAGCCGGTGCTGTCAGCCACCATACCAGGGATCTCCTGACTAGGTGGCTCACTCAGATTTGATAATCCAGAAATGAAGGGCATCTGTTCCATCTGGACAGAACTTCCTTCTGTAACACTCGAGTGTGGTATTGAGCATATGGGACCGCCTCAAAGGAGGCTACCATGAGGCCCAACACTCGCATGCAAAAACGGAGTGACGACCAATTCCTGGAAGTCAGCTGCCGTACTGCAGCCCGGAGGGTCTGCAACTTCTCCACAGGGAGGAATACCTTTGCCTCTGAGGAATCCAGAATCAACCCCAGGTACACTAGGCGTTGAGTGGGCACCAATACTGACTTTTGCGTGTTTAGTATCCAACCACAGTCTCGAAGAGTCTGACAGGTAATGGACACGCTTACCTCTAATTCTGAGCTTGAAGGGGCCTTCAGCAGAAGGTCGTCCAAGTAACCTGTGATAGCGATACCCCATTCCTTGTATAAGAGTTTGTCAAAATAAGACACACAAGGGAACACCTTAGCAGTGCGGGCAGGTTTACGAAACCCAAAGGGGACTGGAGTATCTGCTACTTCTGCAGTATTTTCCAACTTTAGCGTATCCCACACTGCAGTAATAAGGTCAGATACCAAAGCCGTATCGCGTACTGACCTGGACTTTGAGTCCTCCTCACTGTCCGATCGGTCACGGTCTGCAGTCTCTGATGCATCAGAATCTGGGCCATGAGCCGTAGCTGGACCTGGTTCTGCATCAGAAATATCCCCAGAAGATTGCAGGGGACAGGGGCGTTTACTACCCCCTGTATTCCAGTGTGCTGCTTCCACCCTGGCAGCAAACGCCTCTAGGATTTCCGACATAGCATCCATAGACACCTCAGGGACACCAGCTGCTAAATCTGGTGTTTCAGGGGAGAAGACATCTGGCTCAGATGACATGCTGACCACACGCTGACACCCACAGGGCTCCAGGCAAGATATCAATAGGCCACCCTCCTGTGCTGCAGAGAGGCTGGGTCACCCAGAGGACTCACCACCCTGGATAGGTACTGCTATGCTGCCATGTGCTGCATCTGTGATGCTGTCCCTCTGCTGCTGTGTCAGTCTGCTTCTTTTATCAGCACTTCCTGTGTGAATTTTCGCGCCAGTGTAATGCACCCTAGAGGCCGGAGGCTCTCGCAAAATGGCTGCCAAAAACGTCTGTATGGAAGATAATGTGGGCTCCAAGAAAATGGCCACGGAGCCGAAGATAGAGGTCGAGGAGCCATAGCCCACAAAAAGATGGCCGCCGAATGGCAATCTATACATACAGGGTGGACAAACATGGCCGCCGATCACCTGATAGGGGCCAGTGGGTGTGGCCGAACCACAGGAAGATGGCTGCCGGGCAGTCACAAGAGGCCAAACTTGGCATGGACCACCTCAAAATGGCCGCCAACGGCATGGAGGAGGAAGGACACACACACACACACACACACACACACACAGGTACGCAGAAATGACATTTCTTTTAAATGTTAGTTACAGCACCCAGCAACCTTTAGCTAGAAGCCCAGGGAGGAGGGAAAGGCAGGGAGAGAGGTAAGAAAAGGGGCCACAACCACTTACTTGATCTCTCCAGGAATGTCCAGCTAAATCACCCAGCCGAGGCAGGGGAGTTTTACTTACCTATCCTGCATGTATTATGCTGGAAGACATTCCAAACAGATCATCGTCCGCGCACGGAAGGTGACTGTTGGCCAGGCATGCTGTGATTGGACCCAAAAGGGACGATCATATGTATGCCCTGGAGCGTGACGCTCACCGGACAGGCTGCTGCGACTCGGCCGTAAGGTCAGCCGAAGCTGAGCGGTCCGATGCAAGCCTTGGAGCGTAAGCTCACCGGCCGGGCTGCTGCGACTCGGCCGTAAGGTCAGCCGAAGCTGAGCGGTCCGATGCAGGCCCTGGAGCGTAGGCTCACCGGCCACCCGTGGAGCGACGGGCATGTCGTGGAAAACCCAGCGCGTAGCTAGGGTCGGCACACGCTCGATGGCCGAAACTGGGGAGACTACAAGGATCGAGGATCCAGCCTGTCACCCAGTCGGCAGTTGATCGAAGATCGCAGGAAACAACAAATGAAAAAAAATATATTTTTTCCCCCGGACCAATGGGCCCGAAGGGAGCCATGTCCTACTCCTTGCTAGACAGAAAAAAACTGATCTGTGAGATGCAGACTGAGAGGTTATACCCAGAGGGTCCGCCCCCTGGGCGGTACTGTAGAAGGTGTGATGCAACACTTTTTACAAGTTTTTCTGCCTAGTCACTCCTAATTAACGGATAATACCCACTTTGTCAATAGAGAAGCTGTGTCGGTCCATGGACGAAAGAGTAAGCTCTATTTGTGTGAAAAAAATGATAAACATTTCATATAGGTACAGCATTGCATGACCGAGCAATTGTCATTCTATTTTAGTGCTGAAAATTGGCCTGGGCAGGAAGGGGGTATAAGTGCCCAGCAAGCAAGTGGTTAAAAAAACATTTTACTAGCTGAAATGAGATGATTTTTAAATATTAAGAGAGCTTTCACAGACTAAAAGAAAACAAAAACTAGAACCCAGCTTAAAAAAATATCCCTAGAACCATTTAATATTAACCCTGAATGGCCAGAATGTGTGTGTGTGCGCATATTATATAGATATATATATATATATATATATATATATATATACACACATACATACACACATACACACACACACACACAAATTTTCACAGCTGAGGTTGTTATTGCAATAATTAAAAAAAAAAATGTTCTTCAAAATTCATATCCAACTATTACAAATGTGCTAGAAAAAGGGCCAATTCAGTACCACATCCGTAAATATTTGACACATAAAATTATATATATATATATATATATATATATATATATATTTTCCCGTGTGCGGACTTTAAAGGTACCACTGAAGACAACAGTTCTAATACATTCAGTATTTATTATTAACATAGTTAAAAAATGAGTACACCGATACTGGTCCTAATATACACATTTTAGGTTCAGTATTTGTCTTCTAATTTTTAATCATGTTAATATCAAATATGTAGATGTTTTATAATTGTCTCCAGTGGTAACTTTAAAATCCGGACAAGGGAAAAATATTTGATCTTTATTTTTGCACAATTAAAAACATACACTATAATTCATATGCAATTATATGATACCATTTCTAATACAAATTAAATCAAAGAGAATACTAGGTTAAGGAAAATACCTAAAATACTGTTGTATTGGCCAACTGGTCTACTGTAACATGGGAAATATCTCAGCATAGCTGAAATGGCCTGAGTACTTGATTTTAATTTGTTACCATAACATTTTTACTATATACTTTCATGCTTTTTGTGACTAATCAGTATTTTATCGATTTTACTTTTTATTTTTACTGAGTTATTAATTCCTAGATATAGCATTCTGTAGTAAAAAAATGCATGACAAATGTCACACACACTACCAGCGGAGACTACAAGCGGGCTTGAGGACACATAATGCACAGGCATGTTCCACTGTTGTCACCATCAGGAAACCTGCAAATGCCAAGCAGCAGTAGCTGAAGCACATACTTGTAGTGGCTGCAATTGGGTTGCAGGAAATCATCTGAACAGAGATGCAAAAAAGGGAAAACAACTGGACATGGTTTATGATACACAATGCAAACTAAATGTCACTTACTTAGGGTGTACATTTACTTTAATAGGTGTCATGTTTAAGAAGTACACTTGGTCTTTTTATGCAATACCATCTTAACACACTAAAATATCAAAATTCCAAGTCTTTCGGTATGAAATGAAAATGAAATAAATGCCCCCGTCCTCCAAAGATTATATTCCGTTAAAAAAAAATTATGAAATTATTTTATTATTAAGTATCGCAGTCATGTAAGCTGGGTGGGTTCAAAGAGGAATCACCTACTTACCTCTTGCTTGCAACGTAGGAAGGTGTGATACTTGTAGTGATGCAAGGAATGGTACAAGGAGTAATAAAGTGACTTCTCAGCATCCACCTTGAATTCCTAGAGGAAAAACGGAACCAAAAACCATTAAATGGGGTAAATAAGTAAAGATGAAGCAAAACTTTTTTTTTGTCGGTTTAATTTTTGGTTGGTACAGGGATCTCAAATCGGTAGCAGACTACCATTTCCTACAGCTTAGAAGTTATCTTGAAAAATGTGCTATTCCCTCTCTTAAAGCAATTTCCATGCTGGCTTCTTAAGCCCTGTTAAACTTTATCCTTAATATAGAATATTCTTCTGCTCCCATATCATTTTACCTTTCCTTTGGATACCACTCACTAAGATATATAAAAAATATATATTTTTCTTCTTTTTTGACTAATCAATGTGATATTATATTATTGTAATATTTCATTAAGCATATTTAATATTTTGTAAACTATAAATTGTATTATCTTTGCTAGATTTCATTATGCTGTTCTCTCCTCTCTCCCTGGGATTATTCCCCGTGCAGTGCTTGGTCTCCTTTTTTTTTTCCGCCGTGGGCGCTGGCTCCCTCTGCACGACATGCTGTCCTCCGGCACTGGGTGAGGGACGTTCTCTATGTCCCTCAAGTTAGCACCGTCGATGGGTGGAAACACCACTAGATGGTGCTCTCGCAGTGCCGTGACATCCCATGTCCATCGCTGGGCGCTCGCGCCCGTGCGGGGATACGTCGCGGGCACGTAGCCGCTGTGCTCCCCTGCTTGCGCACTGGGTCCGGGCGGACGCCGCGGGTTGCATACGGCGATGGCGGTAGACCCGGAAAACTTTTTTCACTGGGATGGCGAGAGGACCACGCTTGGGGGCATGATGCGGACGGCGGGGGGAGTGACCCCACACCTGCGAGTCGTTAGGGAAAGGTAGGTCACATATTTAAACCCCTCCAATTACCGAGCAAACTGTCTGATTCCACAGGAACATCAGCACATGTTTGCGGAGTGTGTCTAAAGTAAGAAGTTTTGGGAGGGTAATTTCTAGGAGCGACAGCCTCTCCAACACTATTATCAACTAACCAACAATTCTGGCTAAATATTCATTAGATGTATCCTCTATCCTCTTTTCTTCATTGAAAGGATTCCACTTCCATTACCTGCTTTTGTGCCAGCACATATATACACAACAATTACTATGTAAGTATACAGCCGTGACTTCTAGACTTTGTATCACTTAAATGCACTTGCACCTCACTATATACTTTTGGCTAACATTCAAACTTTCTTATTCTCTCGCCAGTTTACACTTAATACTTCACTCCATTCACAGTCCACTCCTCACTTTAACTTCTCCCTCCCCTCTCCTTCACCTCCTCCCTTGCCAAACACACATTTTTCTCCCTTTTCTGTACCCTCCCTTTCATTCCTGCTTATCACTTTTCTTTGCTCACGTTCCCATATTCCCAGTCTCCCTCACTACTTTCCATCACTTTCTTTTCCTGGCCCTCATTTCTCCCCTTTTTACATTTCTCCCCTTCCCCTCCCTTGTGTCCCCACTCTTGCCACACCATATTTTCCACAACACTTCTCCCTTTCCCTTCTCTTTTCCTTTCCCTCCCTTCCTGTCCTTTTTCCCACACATACACTGCACCACCATTACACTACCCGCCCCCTCCCACTGTTCACTCATACTCACAGCACTCATCCCACACATTCACCTACTTCATCCCACACACCACCTCACCCAGTTCGCACACACACCCCTAGTATTGTTTGTAACATTTAATACTCCAACAGATACCTTTATTTAATCCTCTTTGGCACTTTACTAGATAACGATTCTAACAGTAAAATTAGTGTTTACAAACACTCCAATTGTTAAGAATATTTCATGAAATAAAAATAACAGTGTACTAAGAAATAAACCGCCCCCTTTCCTTAACACACTCCACTGCGCCTTAGGGTAATTCAGTCTGAATTTATCAGACGTTTTTCCATCAGCTGCTACTTTAAAAAATAAAAAGTGAAAAATAATTTTGAATAACCAAAATAGTAGCGCTCAGTGTCTTACAACACAAATCTAAATATAAACCATATTTACACTCCGTGAGATAGTGCATAAATGCGAATGTTCATAAATATACACCCTGTAAAGAAATGTGCATACAATAAACTCATCAAGTGTCCATAACGTTCATGACAGTGATTTAAAACAATTGATACAAAGTGTTTAACTGAAAATGAGTCCATAAAAAAGTGCACAAAATAAGTCCATAAAAAGTGCATCCAAAAGTGACTTCAAATGAAGATGATGACAAATAAAACTTTCTTGTGTTTTCTTCAAACCTTCACCACACCAATGTGCTCAGTGATTCCACTCCCTAAGGACTTGCACTCACCACAAGAATATGCCTCGCACTCTCATGCTTGGCTAATCAGCTTGATTACCCCCCAGGGTATCACAAACGATTCCAAAATGATGAAATTAGGTCAGTCAAGTCTCCCACATGAAAAAACAAATGCTTCCAATAGTGAAGTACATCAAAACTTTTAATTAAAATAACACAGCACAAGTGACCATCAATGGTTACACTCACATTTAGACAGATCAAATTGGGCACTTCAAAGCAAACATTTCCAAACGCCAGGCAAGTTTATAGTAGGCTGCCGCGATGTATTGCGGTCTCGGCGGACCATATAAGCATGTATGTCTCACCCTCCTTCATGTACGCTTGCCTCTCCACTGCAATCGAATCACCGCAGACTCCCGCCCAAACACCAAACTGTATATTCGACGAGTGGTCGAAAGATCCGAACGCTGCACACCAGGTGACTGTCGTGTAGCTCCTCCCAGACTAGTGTGTGCAGCGTTCGGATCTTTCGACCACTCGTCGAATATACAGTTTGGTGTTTGGGCGGGAGTCTGCGGTGATTCGATTGCAGTGGAGAGGCAAGCGTACATGAAGGAGGGTGAGACATACATGCTTATATGGTCCGCCGAGACCGCAATACATCGCGGCAGCCTACTATAAACTTGCCTGGCGTTTGGAAATGTTTGCTTTGAAGTGCCCAATTTGATCTGTCTAAATGTGAGTGTAACCATTGATGGTCACTTGTGCTGTGTTATTTTAATTAAAAGTTTTGATATACTTCACTATTGGAAGCATTTGTTTTTTCATGTGGGAGACTTGACTGACCTAATTTCATCATTTTGGAATCGTTTGTGATACCCTGGGGGGTAATCAAGCTGATTAGCCAAGCATGAGAGTGCGAGGCATATTCTTGTGGTGAGTGCAAGTCCTTAGGGAGTGGAATCACTGAGCACATTGGTGTGGTGAAGGTTTGAAGAAAACACAAGAAAGTTTTATTTGTCATCATCTTCATTTGAAGTCACTTTTGGATGCACTTTTTATGGACTTATTTTGTGCACTTTTTTATGGACTCATTTTCAGTTAAACACTTTATATCAATTGTTTTAAATCACTGTCATGAACGTTATGGACACTTGATGAGTTTATTGTATGCACATTTCTTTACAGGGTGTATATTTATGAACATTCGCATTTATGCACTATCTCACGGAGTGTATATGGTTTATATTTAGATTTGTGTTGTAAGACACTGAGCGCTACTATTTTGGTTATTCAAAATTATTTTTCAAGAATATTTCATGACCTTAACCAAATAGAGACCCCAATTTTCATTCTACATTACTCTCCCTCTTTATCCTATACTAAGATATATGCCTGCCCTAATCCCCTAAGATATATACTAATATTATTTATGTATTCACATATCTAAAAATCTCCTTTTTTTTTAAAACTAAGAAAAATCTTTATTTCTCTGAATATTCTCTCTTAAAAATCTTCTATTTTTATTTTTACTATCTTCAGGTGCATGTTCTAGGCACCCAGGTGCCTGTCCACCCACCTGCCCATGGTCCGCCAATCATAGCTTCCGCAGTTTAAGCATGATCCCCTGAGGGCAGCCTCTGTTGTTTCTGGGGGGACGCGCCTAGGGGCGGGAGGGAAGGACATCACGACAGCACTGCTCCGGGGACCTCACCCGCGGTGAGAGCTAGAGGCATCAGAACTTGCAAATCTTCGGTATCTGGTCTACTCATGTAACTTAAAGGTAAACACACTATATATGTTGCTCCTTCTCCCATCATGTCTCTTTTTGCAAACACTAAGATAATACTATTATAAAGACTAAGTTGGTAAAAATTATGATGTATACTGATTACTCTTATGAGAATTGATGGGGGGAAATCCCTGCAACATGGCACATATTAATGTATTTACTTATCTGTGCCTTCTAGAACATAAGATCCCCCCTGAAGAAGACCTGGATTGTAGGTCGAAATGCATCGGGGCTTTTCTTCTTGGTCACATGTGTATATACGTATGATTCGATTTCACTTTTTATACATATTTTTTATGCATTGTATTATCTGTCTGAGTTCACATGTATTTGGCCTGTACTAATACCGGAACTCATAAGAACAACCTTATCATTGACTTTTTAAAAGGTTTACTGTACTGAATAAAGCAAATTTTTCTTTTTTACCCAAATACTTGGTTTTATATCATTCATTGCTGCTAAAAAATCCCACAGGAAAAACTACTTTTCTTTTTTCAAGCCCTGTACACACGATTGGATTTCCTATGGATTCTAATCCGATGGATTTTTCCATCGGAATTCCGATGAAGCTGACTTCCATCAGTCTTGCCTACACACCATCAGTCAAAAATCCGACCGTCCCAAACGCCATGACGTAAAACACTCCGACAAGCCGAGAAAAATGAAGTTCAATGCTTCTGAGTATGCGTCGACTTGATTCTGAGCATGCGTGGGTTTTTTCTCTGATGGAGTTCCACACAGACGATCGAAATTTGCAATCGTTTTTTTTCCCATCGGATAAATTTAAAACATGTTCTATTTTTTCTCACCGATGGAAAAAAGACCGATGGGGCCCATACACGATCGGTTTGTCCGATAAGAAAAGTCCATCGGACGGTTTTAATCGGTAAAACCGATCGTGTGTACACGGCATTAGAGTTATATCTGGCAAGTTAGAGTGGCTAGGGGACCATTCTGAGAAATGCACCAGGAATGTCCAACTAGTAGGAAACCCTGGGACAAACTTTAAAAATGTTGGTGGGACTATTCCTAACTAGTCTGGAGGGGCCATGTCTTTAGTTTGATCGGCCGAATAAGTCTGTCATGCCAATAACTTATTAGGAAAACTGAAATGGATGGATGCATGGCAGGAAATAAGAGTATTTTTCCACAATCACCAGGGCTGTCCATATTTCTCCATACCTGTGGTTTGGCTACATTCTTTTTTAGCTTGTTGAGTGTTTTCCGATTGTAAGGCTCTCCGCCAGGTTTCATCCTCACAGTAGACGCCCCTGATTCAGTAATTAGCTGTGGAAATGTGTGAAGTGCCTCCTACAGGTAATAAAAAAGTAAGAATGAAAATATATTTCCAAGCACTCAGTAAAAAAAAAACAAATAAATGCAGTTATGTATCCATTTAAAAACCATTGATATCCACAGATACCATCCTAAAAGTGATGGGCAACTGTTTCTAACCTCCCAACTCAAGAGTTATATAAGATCAAATGAAACATGCATGAGCATCTTTAGTGTTCTCTACATATCCTGACAGCATTGCCTACCTATCTGTCCTGGGAACATCTTGAGAGGCAGCACATTTTTTTTCCACTCTGATCTTGCCCCTTCAATAGTCCTTCAGACTGCTCGGCTATTATCCCCCTACTGTCTGTGTCCCCCCCACCCCCCAAGACTCTATCCATCATATGATAGTTCAGGGTGTACATAACCCATACATACATTTAGTTTTTTTGATACATTTTAAACCAGATTTGACTGGGAATTTTTCCTCATTTCCCACTATGACAAATACAATATTTTTTTATATTACGGTTAATCATTTATACCGAGTTTTACTCAAGTGGTAACCTGATAATGTATGTTAAGACCTGTTGATCTTCTCTCAACAACTGATAACTCAATAACTGGAAATTGTCACGCTCTATGTGGTAAAGGTTTTGGGAAAACTTAAATTGGGAATATATTTTTTTATTTTTTTTGATGTACTTAACTGTTATAAGATCTGATATATATCTTGCTATCAGCTTCCTGTAATCCCCTATAAAGTGCACATGTGCTGACAGGAGGAGACAGCAAAAGGATGATCTCATTCGTTGTCTGCTGCTTCACTGTCCAATCAGCAACCCTGGGGGGTGGGGTGTTCTGATCCAACGTTCTATCTTGACCAAGATGTATTGATGCCGCAATGGCATCTGAACATCTGACTGTGCTGTCCAGCCAGAAAAGTCTGATTCACAAACCAGGCTGTGCACAATTACAAATGCTTTGCAAGGTTAAACCATTCCCATATATGTACTCCCTACTGAGCATTTAGGTGCTTTGCCTGGAATTAGGCTATAAACCAAAGACAACATATAAACCAGTAGACAATTCAACAGACAAAATAGCTTCCACTATGCCAAGTGAGGAAGACATGACAGCCATAACAAGCCCCAGTATAACCACAGTCAAGGCTGTGATTCATAGTTGACGAACAAAAACAGTCCCGACATTCCAAGACAACATCGTAAGCTTTACTTTAGGTGAAGCTAACAGATGTATGCTTGTTGTTTTTTTTTTCTGCGCTGGAGGAATCCATGTCATTAGTAAGGTAGAGCTACGTTATTTTTGTCCACACCTGACCATCTGAGGAGGTCAAGAAATTCAATATGTATCGGCTTCTGTGATGAATATGCCCATTCCTGCTATTAGAAAGGTAAAAATGTTGTCACTGATAATACTGACCCAGTGTAAATGAGCTTTGTTCACAGCCATCAATGACTTTAGTAAGTGTAAAGACAAGCTATGTTATAGGGAACATGTAGAAATGTTTGTTGCCTAAACACAACCCTGAAAATGTACACTTTAGGGGTTGATTTAGAAAACCGGAGAGTGCAAAATCTAGGGCAGCTCTGCATAGGCTTTTTTTGTCAATCAAAAGTACCTGTTTGTCATTTTGCTTCAAGTGGTTGTATCAGGGTGCCTGCAGACGCTCAAACGTTATCCCAAGCAGTGGGAGGGGACGCCCCCCTCCCTTCCGCCACCGCTGTGCCTGGGCTCTTCCATCCCACCAGGAGACCCGAGCGACCAGCCAGCACATCCGTCAACTGGCCGGAGACCCAAACAAAGCCGGCGTCACTTCCGGCTTAAAGTGATTGCAAAGGCTTGTTTTAAAAAAAAAATAACAAACATGTTATACTTACCTGCTCTGTGCAAGGGTTTTGCACAGAGTAGCACGGATCCTCCTTTTATTGGGTTCCCCGGTGGTGCTCCTGGCTCCTCCTCCTCACCGAGTGCCCCCACGGAGGGTGAATTTCCATGGGGGCACTCGTGCAGGCACGCTCCCAAGTCCTGCTGCTGCGTCCTTTGACACAGACAGCAGGACTCAGCCCCGCCCCCGATCCCATGTCACTAAATTTTATTGACAGCAGCGGGAGCTAATGGCTCCTGCTCCTATCAATCTATTCACTGAGTACCCGAGACAGTGGCTGGAGCTGCTCTGCTCGTCCTCGACGCTGGAACGATCGGATTCAGGTAAGAAAAAAGGGGGGGCTCTGGGGGGCTGCTGAAGAACAGAAGGTTTTTCACCTTAATGCATAGAATGCGTTAAGGTGAAAAACTTTGAGACTTTACAACTCCTTTAATGGAGCCTTAAAGGCGCCAGAGTAAAAAAAAATTCAGTATTCAAAACAGCCAAACTTGGCAATTTGAATGTTTTTAAAGAGGTAAACCCTCTAGAAATGTTCCTAAAAAAAAAAAAAACCCTGCAAAAGAAAGGCATCATGAGCTAGTATGCATAGCATAGCTCATTATGAATGACTTACCTGAGATCGAAGCCCCCAAAGCTCTCCTCGTTCCCCTCCTTCGCCACTGCCATGTCTCCTCCAAGTGCCTTCTGGGTATTGCCGCTCCGGCGCTGTGACTGGCCGGAGCGGCGATGACGTCTCTCCCGCGCATCCCATTCAAGACCCGGCACGCTCAGTGCGCCAGTGCCGTAGACATCGGTGCATTCTTTTTGGCAAATATCTCCTAAACCGTGTAGGTTTAGGAGATATTGCAAACACCTACAGGTAAGCCTTAATCTAGGCTTACCTGTAGGTAAAAGTTGTCAGAGAGGGTTAACAAACACTTTAAGCGCAAAGGAGGGATTTGGGGCCTTATAGACTCCAGATCCCTAAAAAAAAAAAAAACTGACATGTGACAGTAATAAAAGTGATCAAAAATAAATGAAAAATAAATGAAAGGGACAGTGTTAAAAAAAAAAAAAAAAAAAAAGAGAAAAAAAAAAAAGTAAAGCGCCCCATCCCTTCGTGCTCGTGCGCAGAAGCGAACGCATACATAAGTCGCACCAGCAAATGCAAACAGTGTTTAAACCACACATGTGAGGCATTGCTGCGATTGTTAGAGCACTAGAATTCCTCTAACTCTAAGCTGGTAACCACTACAAATTTTTAAAGCATCACCTATGGAGATTTTTAGGTACCGTAGTTTGTCGCTATTCCATAAGTGTGCGCAATTTTAAACACGTTAGGCATCTATTTACTTGGCGTAACTTCATCTTTTACATTATACAAAAAAAATGGGCTAACTTTACAGTTTTGTTATTTTTTAATAATGCGTTTAAAAGACTGCTGCGCAAATATAGTGCGACATAAAATATTGCAACGACCGCCATTTTATTCTCTAGGGTCTCTGCTTAAAAAATATATATATATATATATATATATATATATAAAATGTTTGGGGGTTATAAGCAATTTGTTAGCAAAAAACAATGAATTTAACTTGTAAGCAACAAGTGTCAGAAAAAGGCCTGGTCCTTAAGTGGTTAACTGAACAAGCCAACGTTAGAAGCTGATTGGCTACCATGCACAACTGCACCAGATTTTGCACTCTCAAGTTTTAGTAACACCACTGTCTTAAATACCTACAGAAAAATCTCCTTCTCTTGGTAGGTGAATGGACCTGGGAAAACCCCTTGACAACAGCCTCATAGCGTAATATATTTATTTAAATCAAATCATTGTTTTACAGTTTTGACAAAAAGAGTGAGTATAAAGAACAAACTTTCACAGTATCCAAGACCATATGGAAATGAACCAAGCATACAGAATTAATGGATAGATATGGTAAAAAGAGAAAAACCAAGAGAGATAATAACTCACAAAAGACATACATAAAGCCTGTTCATATGTAGACATCATATGTAAGCATTTTACTC
Organism: Rana muscosa; assembly: GCA_029206835.1. NCBI lineage: Eukaryota > Metazoa > Chordata > Amphibia > Anura > Ranidae > Rana > Rana muscosa. The sequence goes on from CM055124.1 coordinate 26,090,209, forward strand.
CATTTCACCAGTAGTATAGCAATGATCAGCCAATAAGGTGTTAAAGGGATTCCAAAATCTATCCATCTATCCCTTATCAATTGGTGTTTACTGGGACTTGCCCTAGAGCTGTAGCTTATCTTTTCAAATTAAATAAATCTGTCTAGCTATCATCTAGATATTGGATACCCATTTAAAGTGTGTCATCCTGGAGAACTGTGAACAAAGCTCTCAAAAAGGAGCCAGGGAAGTATGGGTATCCAGAGTGAGAAATCAAATAATCCTAGAACACATAATACAAAGTTACATAGTGGGTAAGGTTGAATAAAGACACCAGTCCATCATCCATATTGCTGGATGAGAAGCATGATCAGAGTGAAAATCTGATTGATTATTGAAAAAAAATAACATTATCCCAGTAGCATGTTAGCTTTGGGCATCTCCAAATCAGGTGTATAAGGGATTACTGGTTGGCTCCACATTTTGAACAATTAGCATCTACTCTTAAACCTATTTTATGTAAAAATTCTGGTGTTCTAAAGACCCTATGTAGAAAAAATAGCTGAGCCAGGCTAGGGGACGTAATACTCGTGATACTCTCCTCAGTTCTTGTAGTATACTAATGTAACAGGGTTCAGTCAGCGCAAAAAATTACCAATCAAATCCTAAATCTAAAGCAGCTGAACACTTAGGGTCAATATAGCACACTCCTAATACGAACATAAATAAAAAATATAGTGCAGCGCTAATGAACATGTATGCTAAATAACCAATCACTTAATTGGCACAACATGCAAAGAGAGTTCCATATGTCTAAAAGTCCAGAGAAATAGCCTTCTAGGCCGAAATGAAAAAATACACCAAAGGGAAAGTCCTCAAAGGTGATCAGGGTGACAATAAACTTCAATGTGTCCTTAAAGTGCTTCCTTCACCATATATGCAGGCCGTTCTCCTCAATAAATGGGTCTCTGGCTTAACAGAAGACCAAATGCACAGTTCCCCACAGGGATATAATCGATGTATATAGTTGTCTCCAGCACATCATTGGTACTTGTAACAAAATCTTCCTAATAACGGTGGTGGTGAGTGTATCCCATACACTTATCAATCAGTGGTTGACATGAAAAAGCCAATAGGACAAGACATAGTGCTCTCTGTTTCACAATTTTATGTCATATTTATTCAAATAGAAATTCACTCACATAAAAAGCACTATTCCCAGTGCTAGGGGTAAAAGCCTCTGGTACAAATATAGATATGGGAGCGTCTCTCTTCACAATCCAAGCGAGTACAAACAAACAACGTCACACGGTGGTCCCATCCACACGCACATGTATCGTCCCCAGGGGCGGGACTTCCTCAGCGTATCTACATTTGTACCAGAGGCTACATTAGGAAGATTTTGATGCAAGTACCATTGATGTGCTGGAGACAACTATATACATCGATTATATCCCTGTGGGGAACTGTGCATTTGGTCTTCTGTTAAGCCAGAGACTCATTTATTGAGGGGAGTGGCCTGCATATATGGTGGGGGAAGCACTTTAAGGACACATTGAAGTTTATTGTCACCCTGATCACCTTTGAGGACTTTCCCTTGGTGTATTTTTTCATTTCGGCCTAGAAGGCTATTTCTCTGGACTTTTAGACATATGGAACTCTTTGCATGTTGTGCCAATTAAAGTGGTTGTAAACCCACTTTTTCAACTTGCACCTACAGGTAAGCCTAGATTAAGGCTTACCTGTAGGTGCAAGAAATATCTCCTAAACCTACACGATTTAGGAGATATTTAGTTAAATGACAGGCGCCGCTGTCTACGGCGCATGCGCGCCGTAGACAACGGCGCATTCATGGGGTTAATCCCATTCACAAATGTGGCTACTTTCCAGCAATCGCTGGGCGTAGCCGAATGTGACGGCTCCCGCGCGCATGCGCATAGTGACGTCTCCGCCGCTCCGGCCAATCACAGCGCCGGAGCGGCGCTGTGATTGGCTGGAGCGGCGATACCCGGAAGTAACCTTCTGGCTATCGCCGCAGAGATGGCTGCGGCTGAAGAGGGAGACGAGGACGGCTTCGGGGGCCCCGATCTAAGGTAAGTGATGCATAATGAGCTATTATGCTAGTCATATTAGCTCATTATGCCTTTCTCTTACAGGTAGTTTTAAAAAAAAAAAATATTTGATATAAGGGTTTACAACCACTTTAAGTGATTGGTTATTTAGCATACATGTTCTTTAGCGCTGCACTATATTTTTTATTTATTGTAGTATACTAACCCAGTCCTCATCCAAAATTTCAGAAGAACATAATCAATGGGAACTTTCAGACTTACAAGTGTAGTCAGATGAAGGAAAACTTCAAACAATCTCAATTGCTCTGGCAAGGCGGCTCCAACACAGCAAGTCTTTACTTGATGGGCCCCAAACAGTAGCTCAAACCATAGAAGGACAGAAAGGAGTGCCAGACCAAAGACAGATAAAAGAGTCCAAGATAATTTTAATGGTTGATAAATAAATGTCCTATATAAAACAGCCAATGTGTTTATCGGGGCTACAAAAATAAGTAAAAACATCATGTCTGTTTTTCTGCTTTTTCTTGCAGCCATGATGAAATGCTTTGGCTGTTCTAATATGTATTTTTTTTAATCAACAATTAGAACGATCTGATCACTTTCATCCAATTTTGGCCTGGTGATCGGCAATGGAGAAATGATCATCGGCAGGAAGACCACAAGCAATGCTGGTGATTAGTCCTTTGCCTTCTGCCTGCTTTTTTGAGCACGGAATCCAAAGTTTGGTTCCCCTTTTCAGAGGGAGCACTCACTATAGAAACCCATCTGTTTAGAAGGATTTTTGGGATACCAACGGTGCTTATATGAGTTCTTTCATTTTTAATTGGTGTGCTTATTACTGGGTTACACCAAGTAACATGTTTTTGAATGAGATGTATAGGGCAAGTAGAGGTCCTACCTGAACAGATGAACTCAGTGAAAACTTCTTCAAGACTTTCTTCTTGTGTTCATTTAGAATGCCATCGATTTTTCTCATGGGTGGGAGGTAAAGTTCATCTGCGGAGGGGGCAGCAAAAAAAAACAACTGTCAGCTGGTGACCTTGGGAAGGTGTATCAACACAAGCTATGCAATACATATATGCAATGCCTATCTATCCTGAACTTCTGGGATGTCCCTTGTGCCATGTGACTAAATACTGAGAGTTTGGTCACATGGTCTCAGCTAAAGGGGCTTAGAATTTCAGGAAGAGACAGCCATATTTTTTCCAAGACAGGTAAGAATTTAATCTGCTCCTTTAATCAAGTCAGGGGTGGAAGATCAGAATGGGGTTGGTGTTACAATAGTATAAGCCTGCTTTACATTTTGAATGGAGTGTACATTTAACCGCTTACCGTAGCCGCACGCCGATATACGTCGGCAGAATGGAGCGGGCAGGCAAATGGGCATACCTGTACGTCCCTTTGAATTTGCCGCCTAGCGTGCGCGCGCACTGCGCGCCTCGGGAGTGTGCCCGCAGGTCGTGCGAACTCGATAATCACCGGCGGCCCGCGATTGCGGTGAGGAGAGGCAGAACAGGGAGATGCCTATGTAAACAAGGCATTTCCCTGTTCTGCCTAGTGACATGACAGGGATCGCTGCCATGTCAGTGGTAGCCCACCCCCCCACAGTTAGAATCACTCCTTAGGACACACTTAACCCCTTGATCACCCCCTAGTGTTTAACCCCCTTCCCTGCCAGTGTCATTTACACAGTAGTCAGTGCATTTTTATAGCACTGATCACTGTATAAATGACAATGGTCGCAAAATAGTGTCAAAAGTGTTCAATGTGTCCGCCAAAATGTTACAGTCACGATAAAAATCGCAGATCGCCACTATTACTAGTAAAAAAAATTAAAAATATTAATAAAAATGCCATAAATCTATCCCCTATTTTGTAGACGCTATAACTTTTGTGCAAACCAATCAATATACGCTTATTGACATTTGTTTTACCAAAAATATGTAGAAGAATACATATCGGCCTAAACTGAGGAAAAAAATCGTTTTTTTATATATTTTTTGGGGATATATATTATAGCAAAAAGTCAAAAATATTGTTTTTTTTTTCAAAATTTACACCATTTTTGTTTATAGCGCAAAAAATTAAAACCGCAGAGGTGATCAAATAGCACAAAAAAAAAGCTCTATTTGTGGGGAAAAAAGGACGTCAATTTTGTTTGGGTGCCACGTCGCACCACCGCGCAATTGTCAGTTAAATTGACTCAGTGCCGTATCGCAAAAAGTGCTCTGGTCAGGAAAGGGGTAAATTCTTCCGGGGCTGAAGTGTTTAAAAATCTCAAGGAAGGATTATATAAATATATTGGCTACATGAAAACCTCCTTAAAGTTTGCTATATCCACATGCACATAAATACTGTAATTTTCAAAAGAAGTTATGCTGCCTGTCTCTAGAAAATATTGTCAGGCAGAAGAATCAAGAAAACATATTAGGAAAGCTCATTACTCACCACTAGTATCTTCCAATGCCTGAATCATATCTGGGTCTAATGCAGTGCTAACCAGCATTTCTATATAACTGCGGTACATCTCTTTCATTGCTCTTGTGTTCAGCACTCGGCCTACAGGAACACGTTCTGAAAAGACAAAAGAACATTATAACGTGGATATCTCTGTAAAGATCCATGTTTTACCATCTCTAAGTTTAGCAAGTATAAATTGTTTTGTTTTATCTTGTTAGCATAAAAATGGATCTGTGAGTTATAGTATCAAAGAAAAAAAGAGGTCTTCCGCTTTCAGACAGAAAATGGAAGCCTTTATACTATAGAGGCAAAATAAATTATTTTGCATTCAACATTCGAGATTATGCTGATGCTCACTATCCTGGTATGTGAATGAGGGAAAGGGAAGTGGAAAGACCAGAAAAGATAAGCGATAGACCACCAAGCTATAGAAACATTTTTCAATAGCCTTCGAAGGCTTGTTTGAGGTTCAGTATTTCATCAAAGACCAAAAGGATGCATTACCCCTAAATTACCATAAGGTGGTGCCATATGCTTTTTTAGAGAGCAACATATGGCTAATTTATTGCATCGAAGAAACAGACCTATGTCACACATTGCACATTCAGGTGCCTTGTCAGCAATAAAAACTGAAAAAAAAAAAAAAGAAAAAAAAACCCTATGGAGTCACTCCCCCTCTATCGCTATCAAGGATTCATTGCTCTGCCGTTGCTTCCCTGCTAACAATTGAGGCCAGTGTTGCTGCCGCAGCAACTAAAAGACTTCCAAGAGAGATAATAGAAGAAGAATTCTGAGTCCAAATCACATGCCCCTTTGGGTCAAGCTCTAGAAAGAAACACCCTTTAGGGCCCATTTACACCAGCAGCGTTATGATGTAGTGCCACAATATGCAGGATCTGCTCTTATTTTCTGGCTACAGTGGTTCCTCCCTGATTCTTGGTGTACACTATTGCCTTACTGGTGTCCTACTTAATCTGGAATGAATGGCCCTCCAACAGGTTGCTCCAACTATGAAGAGGCAGCCAAATAGTCCAAAGCTCCAGAATGTTTATCAGGAGACAAGATTTATCTGACGACCTCTTTCTACAGCCAGACTCCTGAGCCACCAAGCCAGTTATGTCCTGGTCCTTGGCATGAAGTGAATTAGCCCAGAGACAGAATTGACATGCAGAAGCAGAGTCGGATGACTTTCAGGACAGCATTTAAAATGGAGACCATAGAGACCAGTTTTCTTCTGTGGAAGGAAAATGATGAACTAAGATGTGTCCATGACCAGACACAGATACTGGAAGCGATGAACCGGTTCCACTATAATTTCTTAGGCTTCAGAAGCCACCGAATGAATGAATGACTTGTATAGCGCTACGAATGCAAACTGAATCGCCTCAAGGCACTTTTTGCAGCCAGCGTCTTGCTGGCTGGTACGGTCATTTACCCCGTAGGATCTCGACACGCTAGATTTCTGTAACGTTTGCAGTTAGATATTCCTTATCTGATCGAGCCTTCACCATCTGTTCTCTCATCAGGCGGTCATCTAAAGTATCCCACACTGGGGGAGGTTACAAGAATGCAAAGGGGCCAACACTGGAGCCAGCCCGTTGGTGAATACCCATGGTGTAGAGCAGTGTTTCTCAACTCCAGTCCTCAAGGAGCACCAACAGGTCATGTTTTCAGGATTTCCCTTAGATAAAACAGCTGTGATAATTACTAAGGCAGTAAAACAGATCAAATCACCTGTGCAAAATAATGGAAATCCTGAAAACATGACCTGTTGGTGCGCCTTGAGGACTGGAGTTGAGAAACACTGGTGTAGAGGACAGACACGAAGTGTAGTGTAGGGGACACACAGTAAAGCATAGAATGGGCTGATGCACTGGACAGATGGACACATGCAATCAGCATCTTTCAGACTCAAATGTAAATATTTTAAGCCTTAAAATCCAACATGAGGAGAATACCCCCCTTTGATTTAGGGACAGTGAACAGGCCATAGCAAAACCCCTGGAACTGCTATGCCACATGGACTGGGGCAATAGCACCTTGATTTAGAAGAACCAACTGGCAGACATAGGAATATTAGAAGTAAGGAAATGAGGAGGGAGCAAATTCGACATTGTAGCCCTGGGACACTACCTCCTGCATTCAGGCATCTGGAATACAAGCTGTCCAAGTATCAATAAAAGTCAACAGATGTGCTCTGGTCTGGAAAGTGGGGCTGCACGTTCATGAGAAAGAACACTTTGCGGGTGGATGAGTAACCAAGCTTGGGGGGGGTCTCGACGTTAAAGTCAAGTGGGGAAACAAAGAAGGTGGTTTCCTAACAGTCAGACGCAACTCACAATCTGCTCATTAGGCTTCTTCTGCTGAGGAATATGGGTGCTCTTGCAGCTAGTAGCATTCATGTCCAAGAGCTGGTTCAAAGAGACATTGGGGTTGATTTAGTAAAGGTAAATAGTCTGTGCACTGCAAGTGCACCCACAAGTGCAGTTGCTCTATATCTGAAGGGAACATGTAAGGAAAATAAAGAACTGCATTTTTGCTTGCACATGATTGGATTATAGAAATCAGCAGAGCTTCCCCTCAGATCTAGTGCAACTGGACCTGCAGTTGACTTCAAGTGCACAGTATATTTGCCTTTAGTAAATCAACCTCTCTGTCCCTTGAAGACCTTCCAGATCGAACACTTTTTTTAAAACACAAAAGTTTTGCAGTTACTTTATGCAAAGTGCCCTAAGCATATGCACCGACATGAGGCACATGAAAGAGAAGATAGGAGCCAACTATCACTGGTAAAACTTGAAGTAGAACTATAGGCAAAACTTTTTTTCCCCCCATTTTGCATAGAGTAAGGAAGGGTTATAATAACCCGTTGGTTTATTTTTTTTGCCATCTGTGTCCCATTGGGGAGATTTTCCTTATTTTTCTGTCCCATAGCCAAACCAGGATGGGACAGGAAATCCTTGCAGATTAAGGGAATCCCTTGGGGACCCCCAGGCCATCAGAACTAGTGTCCCCATTGGAAGATTTCCTCTCTATTTATTTTCTGGGGACAACCCAAAATGTGAAATTTTCTTTTACTTTCAATGCTAATAATGGTAAACAGGACAAATGAGAGGATGAATCTTCCTAATGGGGGCAGAGGTAACAATAAAAACTGACAGGTGTTATCTCTTTCCACTCGATCCAAAACTAAAAAAAAAGTTTTGCCTTTAGTTTTACTTTAATGCAACAGACATCTGCTCCACGCAGTCAATAAGCAAGATATCAACCTCAGCAGTGGATGGATTTTTTTTAAAGACATTCTTTGACAGTAATGGTTTGACAAAGTAAAGTCACAGCCAGGATAAGGTGTAGAGCAAGACCCGCCAACAAGAACAGAGCTCGAAAAAGAGATTCCAACCAATTGGCGGTAGGGACCTTAAAGTATAACTAAAGGCAAAACTTTTTGTTATGGTGAGGCAGGGCAGGATTCACAGTGTGAACAGACCACAAAACAGATGCATTGCTAGCAAGTGCTGGGGGTGGGGGGGGGGGGGGCAAATAACTTTTCAGGGTTATTCTAATCTCCACAAAGGAAACATTGGAAAAGTGGGTGTAAAAGGAAAAGTCTTTGCCAACTTAGGATGACCCAGGACTGGAAACCGTACTGGTAGAAGCAACAGGCTGATTCTGCATCAGTAAGAGCTGAAACGGTCTCCTGTAATTCAGGAGTAAGAACAGAAGACTGAAATCAGTCAAATACTTGAATGACTCACAATCAGATAGTCTTTGCAGCCCATGGCTCAGAAGCTGCTAAGGTAAGGGGTAAATCAGATACATAATCTGCAAATAACTGGGTAATTTGGGTCAAAAAAGGGCAGAGGTCCTCCAAAGAGAACTTCAGCACATCCGTAAGGGTGCTGCAAATAGCTCCAGAGCTGTAAATAGAAAGTGTGTTGGGGGTACCCTATACAGTGGGACTACAAAATGATAAAAGTATTGTATATGGGCCACTGTTCCCACCAGGTAAGAATTAAGACAAGCCTTAACACTCAGACAATTCATTCAAACATTGATAAATATTTTATATTTTTGTAAGGATTTCCATTTGAATTCATAATTGCCTTACTTCACTAGAAGAGGCCAGCAAAAATTACACCCAATAGTACACACAGTGAGGATATTTGTAAAACAAAAAGATGTACACATTAGCTTCTTACCTTCTTCACTCTGCTGGTCAGGGGAGGAGTCTGAATCAGAAGAGGATACCACCTCTTTAAGCCATTTTTTCCTTTTCTTCGGTGGTGGTTCAGCCTTCACTTTTGTGGGCTTCTGCTTGGGTTTCAATGCTACTTTAGGAGCAGGTGGATCCACTTTATCCACTTTTTCAGCCCTTGTGTGTTTTTCAATTTTCTCCTTCACTGGCTTCTCATGCCTATCAACTCTGTCATTTCTCGTCACTTTTTCCACCTTTGGTGATTTTTCTATCCTTTCCAACTTGGGCATCTTTTCAGGTCTCTCGGATTTATCCGTCTTTGAAAGTCTATCTGTCCTGGAAGTCTTGGATGCTCTCTCAGCTCTGGTAGATTTCTCTGGCTTCTCCACCTTTGTTTGTTTTTCTTTTTCTGCTCTCGGTGATCTATCCATTCTCTCAGTCCTACTTGGTTTCTCTGAACGTTCCACCTTCCCAGCCCTATCTGCACGGTCCCCCCTTGCAGGCTTGTCCAACTTTGGAGTTCTTTCAACCCTCTCCTTCCTCACCGCCTTTTCTTCTGTAGGCTCTTTCTCAAGTTTCTTCACAGCCTCCACCTTTGGGGTGTGCTCCAACGATTCTGGCTTTGGCTGCCTCTTCATTGCATCATTCTGTTCAATCCTACTGGGTGTCTCCATTTTTTCACGTTTCCTCACCCCTTCTTCTTTGTCCGGTGCTTCCAAGACTTCCTCTTTACTTGGCTTTTCAGGTGGTAAACTGGTCTTCCCAACGACTTCAGCCTTTTGAGCCTTTCTAGGAATTTCTAACTTCTCTGACTTAACAGCAAGCTCTGACTTTTCTGGTTTATTTTTCTCCAATTTTCCATTTTTATTTCGTTTTACTGGAACTGTTGGCTTTACAACAGATTCTTTTTCTTGCCTTGATCCTGAAGTACCTTTTGCTTGTTTTAAAATGCGGTCTAACTTTTCTTGTTTAGCAGCAGTGGAGCTCTTTTCAGGCTTTACAACGCGTTCCAACTTTTCTTGTCTGGCTGCTTGGCTAACCTTTTCTGACTTCACAGCAAGGTCTAACTGTTCGGCTTTTCCAGCAGCAGAAACTTTATCCGCCTTCAGAGTAAGCTCTTGCTTTTCAGGTCCTGCCACATGGTCACTCTCTTCATTTTTCAAGGCGACATCTGACTTTTCCAATTTTTCCACCGGTTCGACTTTTTCAGGTTTGAACACGGATTCAGTATTTTCTGGTTTTGGTATCAGCTCATTTTTTTCTGCCTTGATCACTGGCTCAACATTCTCAGGTTTAACTTCAAGTCCAGTCTTGTCTTTCTTCCCCAAATACTCAAGAACATCTCTTTCCTCAACCAGATCTTCCTTATCATTTAGCAGCACTGAATCAGTCTCTACAATTGACTCAATTTTTTCCAACTTTTCGCCATCTTCTATGGCTGATTCCTTTACTGCATTGGTTGTGATATTTTGCGGTTCTGGTTCTTCATTAGTAGTACACGTTTCAGGTTGCTGAATGCTTTCATGTTTCTCACTGTTTGTCTCTTCTTCTTCTACGTTATCGGGTCTTTCAGTGCTCTCCGTCTTTTCTACCTCTATTGCCTCTGGTTTTTCAGTTCTCTGAGTGGTATCCACTCGTACTAGACGATCCAGTTTCTCACACTTCTCTGGCTTAGTAACTGCCACAGGACTTTTAGCTCCAGGGGCTTTTGTTTGACTTTGTCTCCTGTGGAAAAAAAAAAATGAACACACTAGTGGTACACTTGGGATAGATTTAAGAAACAATGCTGTAAATTTTCAAAGTGGAAATTTAAAGTAAAACTATTATTGGTTTTATTATTCTTATAGTTTTAACGTTTATATACTCATTTTAAATTGTTAGAATAAAACATATTTTTTTCATAATTTAAATCTTTTTCTGTTTTTATGTCAGGATATACCTACGACAATTTGCAATATCAAACAAACCACTCCAAGTTGACCTCCGCTCTCATGCCCATCCACTATGGCCAGGTTCTAATACAGTTTGTTTTGTCCTGGATATAAAATACTAGGAAAATGAAGGATTTCCTGGACTAAGAAAAACCTTTTTCTTAGATAAAAAGGCACAAGATATGCTATTTAATAAATTAAGAAAAAAGTTTTCTACAATTCGGTTGTGCGAGGTATCCTTCATATTCCTAGTTTGCAAAGACTGTTGGGCTTTCTAATAAGAAAGTCCAACACTACCTGCATGGTGTTTGGCAGCAACTTTGAAGTAAAACTATGGGGCCTATATGCACTTCAGCATTCAACCATTTCACTGTTGCAGATGCAGTAACAAGCAAACTCCTATCTGGTAGAGCGTCTGGGAGTTTGGTTAGCTTTTTACAGTGCATTGGTGGCTTTGTAGTAGAAGTGATTCAGCTGGCTGTCACCCAATCACATCTACATCTGACCTCCCTAGGATAGTATGAATGAAGCACTGAGGACTTTTTACAACACAAGAACTTTATTTGTGAATGGATGTACAAGTACTTGGTTGCAGCACCAGCACTGCAAATAATGAGTTAATGAATTGTTGAAGCATTGAAGCACTTTCTAAGCACATGAACTTATTTTGTGATTGGATGTAGAAGTACTCATTCTTTAGCACGTAGCACTTTTCAATGTGATGCACTTACATGAATTAATTTTTTATCATTTAATTTATTGAGATTATTATTGATTTAAGTACTTTGAACAATCTACTGTATATGTTGAAATAGCGCCGCACATACTTAGTGGTGTTAGCAATGAGAATATCCCAGCTACTAGGAAATACACACCATAGCACAGGGTTTTCACTGCTCTTAATGAACCTTAAATTGCTCACCTATGAGCCTCTATGTTAAAGAAAAACGCTTTTAATAAAAATAAATTTCATAAAATAAAAAAAATAAAAAAATGTTAACAGTCAACGACTCCCATACAGATTCCAACACAAACGTATGTGTCAGGTACTCATCAGTCACTGTTAACGCTAAACTAATGACCTCTAAAGACTTAAAATGTTGCCCATTGTTTGACATATTTGGTATCTATTTACTCGACGCAACCTCATCTTTTATATTTTACTAAGAAGATGGTATTATATTGAGTTTGTGTTCACTCAAATACCATCAGTAAAGAAAAAAACAGGGAGGGGGGTTTAATTTTAAGCACCATCTGCACTTACAGTTTTCGCTTAGTCCTCCTGCAAAGGTCTCACAAATACCTATTCATCCTGCCAGTAAATTATACCTCGTGCAACGTCCTGTGATTGCATAACACTGCTGCACTGCTCCTGAATTCAGAGCAGGGTTGTCAATCTCAAGTAAGCTGTGCCAGCTTGCACTACAGTGGGATGAGAAGGCTTTGCAGGAGGCATGGCCAACAATCACTGTCACTGCCGATTAACAAGACTGTAGTCTGTCAAGTCAAGTCAAGTCAGCACCTGGCCTCACCTAGTCCTGCCTACTTCTTTCTGGATTGACAGCGCTGTCTCTGCTGCTGAAACCCTCCCAGTGTGAGCTGCAGTGTCTAAGAGGGGGAGCAAATAGGACACAAATTTGGCTCAGTCAGGAATGTAAAGGAAGTTTATGAGGGCCTGTGCTTGGGAATTGACCAGCTAGTTTTTCTATCAAGTAAGAACTTAAATACTTTGCATATTTAAAATGGAAGGCACTACCAAATTCAGGGTCTTCCATTTCTGACCTTCCTATAAAAATAATGGCTGCTTATTTGTTTCTGGATTCAATACTTTAAAGTGATACTAAAGTCTTGTGTTTTTTTTTTAATTAAAGGGGAGTTCCAGCCTTTTTTTATGTTTATTAAAAGTCAGTAGCTACAAAAAATAGGATTTTTGTACTCACCGTAAAATCTGTTTCTCTGACGTCTATGAACTGACACAGCTGTCATACTGATTACGTGTGGGTATATGTCCCTGCTTGCAGGAGAAGACCTAGGCAGAATGTTAGATATTAAAACATTCTAGAACAAACCAGAGCTGAACAGCCCCGCCCAGGGTGGCGGTCCCTCTGGACATTACCCTCCCACCTGCAGCTAGCAGACCTCAGTTCGTAACATAGCAGTACAAACCTTAAAAGGAAGGGTGGGTGCTGTGTCAGTCCATGGACGTCAGAGAAACAGATTGTACGGTGAGTACAAAAATCCTATTTTCTCTTATCGTCCATGGACTGACACAGCTCTCATACTGATTACGTGTGGGACGTCCCAAAGCAGTATAAGAAAAGGGTGAGAGCAAATAGTAAAGGAACAACCAAAACTTCACTCCAAACCAGCAGAGCTCCTCAACGGAGGAGTTGCAACATTAAACAGCGGCCTGCAACACTTTGCAGCCGAAGGAAGCATCCGAAGATGCAGCCACATCAACCTTATAGAATTTTGAAAAGGCATAAACGGACGACCAGGTCGCCACCTTGCACACTTGTGCAACCGACGCTTGATGTCGGAAAGCCCAGGAAGCACCAATTGCCCTGGTGGCATGCGCCGTAACCGGAAAGGGAGGGGCCAGCCCCTTAATGGCATAGGCCTGTATAACAGTCTGACTGATCCATCCAGAAAAGTTTCGGACCAGAGACAGACACAACTAGTGAGTCATATCACGTACCACATAAAATGTGTGAAGCGCAAACCCTCTGGAACGCAATGTGTGAGGACACAAGGACGGGAGGACAATGTCCACATGTAGGTGAAAAGCCGAGACCACCTTTGCAAAAGGAAGGTCGCGGACGCAACACGCCTTATCCTTATGGATGACCAAATAGGGCGACTTGCAGGACAAGTCCGCCAACTCAGACACCCGTCTGACAGAAGTAATGGCCACTAAGAAGGCCACCTCCTGAGACAAGGTCAAGAGGGGAATATCTCCGATATTTTCAAAGGGAGGTTCCTGGACAACCGAGAGCACCAAATTCAAATCCTGAGGAGGGAGAGGAGGTTTCAACAGGAGGGAGCACATGGCGAACCCCCTGCACAAAGGTGCTACCAAGGAATGACCCGCTAGCGGTTGCTGAAGGAAGACGGCCAAGGCCGAAAACTGACCCCCAATGGTACTCAAAGCAAGCATTTGGGTCACACCACGCTGCAAGGACCGCAGGATACTGGGGATGGAATACATCCGTAGACGCTAGTCCAGCTCATTGCACATAGCGATGTAAGCTTCCCAGGTACGGTGATATATCTTTCAAGCGGAAGACTTCCGTGCCCTGAACATGGTCGAAATGACCGAATCCGAGAGACGTCGGACTCTCAGCACCTGGCTACCAATAGCTATGCCGTTAAGTCAGAGACTGTAAAACAGGATGAAAAATAGGACCTTGAAACAGAAGGTCTTCCCTTATTGGCAACCGTCAAGGAACGTCCGCGATGAGACATACCAGATCAGCGTACCAAAGACGCCGAGACCCACCCTGTGCAAAAGGATCACCGGAATCCCTTCGGCCACAACCCTGCGCAACAGGCGAGGAAGCAGCTGCAGCGGAGGATAACAGATATCAGGTGATAATGACCCCATGGGGCCCACCAACGGATCCGAGGCATCCGCACAAGGATCCCTGGACCTGGCCACAAACCTTGACACCTTATGATTGAGTCGACAGGCCCTCAGGTCCACAACCGGCATGTCCAGGTGTAAGGACCACTCTCCTGGTCCAGCGTCTGGCGAATCCGATAGTCCGCCTGTCAATTGTCTACGCTTGAACGTAGACGGCCGATAGAGACCATGTGGGGAGGCATATTCTGATTGCCCGTATTTCCAGAACATTGGTCGGTAAACGGCTTCGTCCGGAGTCCAAGCCCTGGGGCTGACAGGACTCCCCAGACTCCACCCCAGCCCGTCAGACTGGCGTCCTTCATGAACACCTTCCACTGGATGGGGAGGGACGACTTCCCGAACCGAAGAGTCGGGGACCCCAACCACCACGCCAGGGATGCCCTGAGTGAGTGACTCATATGGATCTGAAGATCCAAGGACAACGGGGATTTGTCCCAAGTGGACAGGATCTCTTCCTGTAATGCCCGTGTGTGTGATTGGGCATATGGAACAGCCTCGAACGAGGCCCTCATGAGTCCCAGGACTCTCATGCAAAAAACGGGTTGACGACCATTTCCGAGACGTCAGGACCCGCACTACAGACTGAAAAGTCAGTAACTTCTCCAGGGTTAGGAATACCTACGCCTCCATGGAGTCCAGGATCAGACCGAGATACTCCAAATGCTGAGCCGGGACCAGGACCGACTTCTGAATGTTCGGGAGCCACCCGAAGTCCCTAAGGGTCTGACTGACAATAGTCACACTTCTTCTAATTCTGAGCCATTGTCTGCTCTTAGAAGAAGATCATCCAGATAGCCCATAATAGCAATGCCTCACTGTCTCAGCAAGGCTAGAACCGGAACAAGCACCTTGGTAAAAAAACTTTGGTGCTGAGGCTAGGCCGAAGGGAATAGCCACAATTGATAGTGGTCTTCGCCGATCGCAAGCGCAAAAACTACTGTTGACGTGCGCAAATCGGAACATGCAAGTAGGCGGCCTTGATGTCCAAGGATGCCAGAAAATCCCCTGGATGGAGTGTAGCGAACACCGCGCGAATGGATTCCATGCGGAACTTTTGCACCATCACAAAGGCAGTCAGGCCTTGAGGCCAAGGATTGGCCGAACCCCCGTCCACCTTTTGGGACTACCAACAGATTCGAGTAGAAACCCTGAACCACCTCACCTGTGACGGAACCGGCACAATCACTCCGGTCCTGATCAATCCTGTACAGCCCTTAAGAGGGCCGCCCGACGGGCAGGAAGGAGAGGGAGAATTGAGGGAAAGAATCTGTCTGGGGGTCAGGAACGGAATTCTATCCTGTATCCTGAGATGACCACCTCGCACACCCACCGGTCGGAGATCCGGGAGGTCCACCGAACCGTGAACCTGCAAGGACGTCCCCCCACCCCAGAGTCGGGCAGGGGCAAGACTCAATGAGGCGGTGGGCTTGGGAGCTTGCTTGGTAGGCTTACGCACCCAGGGACGCTTATGTCCCCCAGCCGCACTTTTTCCAGTCTGGGAGGGCTTACCCGTGGATTCTGACTGACGAGAAGAAACTCATTCTTCTTGCCGGAAAGGAAGGGCCCGGCCTACGGTGGGGCTCCTTTTTCCGTACTAGACTGAGGAAGGAAGGTGCTCTTACCCTCTGTGACATCGATAATAATGGCATCCAGGGCGGCCCCAAACAGTCTACCGCCCTTAAAGGGCAAGTCAGCCAGGAGCTATTTGGAAGCTAGGTCGGCTGACCAGCATTTCAGCCAGATAAGGCGACGCAGCACCACAGCAGATAGAGGCCCCAGAAATTAAAGGGGCCGCATCCAAAGTCAGAGACACACAGAGACTAAACCCTGCGCCAGTTGGTGAGCTAGGGTAATGGTCTCATGAGGGAGATTATGCTCCTGAACCGTCTGGTGCAAAATCTTTGCCCATCCTGTGAGTGTCTTGAGACACAAGTGTCGCCGCCCCTATAGGGCGTAAGGCAGACCCCAATAAGGTAAACATAGTTCTACTCACCACTTCTGACCTCCTGTCAGTGGGATCCTTAAATGCAGGTGTCCCTTCCATTGGGAGCGTGGTAGCCTTATTCAAACGGGCGACCAGGGGGTCGACCACTGGGGGGAGAGCCCACTTCTTAACCAGGTCCTCCTTAAAGGGGAATCTCATGGCTAGGCGCCGCGGGACCGTCAAAGTCTTCTGCGGCTTATCCCAGACTTAGTCAATGAATGTAGCAAAAAAAGGCACATATGGAAAAAACCTTTTTGAATAAACGGCTTTAAAGGAACCAAAGGAGACAGCTTCCACCTGAGGTTCCTCAGCCTCAACATTCAGCTTGAGAGTGTTCCTCACAGCATCAATGAGTTCACTTACAAGCACCCTGTCAGTTTTCCAGAACTGGGGTCTTCTTCACAGGAAATATCCGGTTTAAAAACCTGAAAATCCTCAGAGCTAGGGTCCTGAGCAGCAATAGCTAGGCCCATATCTGAGACAGAGCACTCCCCTACAGGAGGATGTGTGGGGAGGGGGCGCTTCACAGCTCCCTTGCGCTCGCACACCGCTTCCATTCTGACAATGATGATTCCAGGACTGCCGACAACTAGTCGCTAGGGACCGCAGGTGCAGGAGCACTGCCAGTTGCCTCAGACAAGTGTGGAGAAGGAGGTGAACTAGACTCCATACTGCCACCCTCAGACTTTTAAACACTCATAGTGAGTAACAGTCCCACCCACTGGCTATGCTGAAGCTGAGGAGGGGATACCCAGAGTACTCACCAGACCCTGTAAGGACCGCTCATTCCGCTGTATGAAACCGTGCTGCCGCGCGGGTGAAGCCTGGGGAGAGTGAGGAGACTGGACTGTGAGGAGATTGTGAGAATCGCGCCGCAGCAGCGGCCGATAGAGGCCGAAACCGAAAGCAAAAACGCAGCGGCTTCAAGAAAATGGCCGCCGGCCGCATACATTACTGCGCCATCGATCCGCGGCAAAATGGCCGCCGAGCGCGGTTTCTTGTTTTTTTTTATAAATACCTCACAGCGCTAATGGCGCACATGTTTAGTGGCACGGCAAGCGCTGGGGCGGTTGTTTGAATACAAACAGCCCCACTCAGTAACTAAACCTGTGAAGCTTAGCTTTGCTAAGCATGCATGTAACCACTACTCCACAACAGTATGTACAACACTCACACCAGAACACTGCACCTCTCCCAGGGTCATTAAAACAGACATGAGCGCCCCCTAGTCAGGCCAGAGTGACCCCCAAGCACCCCCACACAGCACCAGTACAGGGTGCAGAGAGCAGCATAACAGGGGGGGGGAAGAAAGGGAGAAACCCCCCATATAAAGAAACACAGCCAGCATGTACTCACCTGCAGTAGGAGAGACTACTTACCCGTCCCTTTCAGGGACCCACTGGCTTGTTTCAGACAGACCTATCACAGAGTAGTACTGCGTAGCTGTCGGCCCGTCCACCGCGAGAGATACAGTCAGTCAGGTACTGTTCAATCTTGAGAGGACCGCGGGAGCTAAAAGCAACCCGGCCACCCCTGGAGTCATGGGGTATGTCGTGAACTGAGTCTCACGCACACAAGGCGAGGATCAGCACGCTCGATGGTCGGACAGGGAAGACTACGAGGATACCAGTGTACCCAACCTGTTGCCCAGCCGACAGTTGATTGAAGGTCTCAAAAATAAAAATACAATTCCCAAAGGAATAAAATTTAAAAGTAAAATCTTCCAGGAGACTGGCTCCTGAGAGAGCCACGTCTTCTCCTTCTGCTAGGCAGAAAAAACTAAGGTCTGCTAGCTGCAGGTGGGAGGGTAATGTCCAGAGGTACCGCCCCCTTGGGCGGGGCTGTTCAGCTCTGGTTTGTTCTAGAATGTTTTAACGTCTAACATTCTGCCTAGGTCTTCTCCTGCAAGCAGGGACATATACCCACACGTAATCAGTATGATAGCTGTGTCAGTCCATGGACGATAAGAGAAAGTGTAGCTGCTGGCTTTTAAAAACATACACTTACCTGTTACACTGTCCAGCGACGCGACGCCCGGAGCTCCGCTCTGCTCCTCTCCCCCCCTTCTCCACCGCCGCCTCCATTCATAGTGTGGTCACCCGGCCGTGACAGCTTTCGGCTTCACGGCCGGGCAGTCACTGCGCATGCGCTCTCTGAGTGGGCAGGGGATCGCCTGGGACCTGTCACGTCCCAGGTGATTGCCTACAGGGAGGGGCCGCCAAAAGGCGATTTGACAAATCGCCTAGGCGGCCCCAGGGCGGAAGGAGGAAATGGGACA
Organism: Rana muscosa; assembly: GCA_029206835.1. Taxonomy (NCBI): domain Eukaryota; kingdom Metazoa; phylum Chordata; class Amphibia; order Anura; family Ranidae; genus Rana; species Rana muscosa. Next base: position 26,108,751 of record CM055124.1, read on the forward strand.
GGAAGTTCCACTCCTACTGAAGCCCCTACTCCCCCCCCCCCCCCAAAAAAAATGACATGCCAAATGTGGCATGTAAGGGGGCGATGAGTGGATTAAGCGGAAGTTCCAAATTTGGGTGGAACTCCGCTTTAAAAATAACAAACATGTAATACTTATCTGCTCTGTGCAGTGGTTTTTCACAGAGAAGCCCAGATCCTCCTCTTCTCGGGTCCCTCTTCAGCGCTTCTGGCCCCTCCCTTCTGTTGAGTGCCCCCACAGCAAGCAGCTTGCTATGGGGGCACCCGAGCCAAACTGCAACTCTGTGTGTCCATTCAGGCCCTGCCCCCTCTCTCTCCTCATCAGCTCACTGACTTTGATTGGCAGAGACAGCAGCGGAGCGCCATTGGCTTCCGCTGCTGCCAATCAGGAGGGAGAGTCCCAGGCAGCTGAGTCTCTCGTGTCACATTGATGGATAGAGACTGGCTCAGGTAAGTATTGGGGGGGCTGCTGCACACAGAAAGTTATTTTTATCTTAATGCATAGAATGTATTAAGTTAACAAACCTTTTGCTTTTACAGCCACTTTAAGAATCACTGATGCAGGACAAGCATGTATATTAGAGCCAGTGTGAAGACAGAATTCCTGATCTGTGTACTTGTTTTTAGGTCATTACCTCAAATAACTAAAACCACTGAATCAGCATGACTGCCAGGCACCTAGCATTTTCAGAAGGTCATAGCAATGGCTCGTTAGGCCCTCAGTACAGGTTTCCTTTAAAACATTTCTAGCAGGTCATTGACACCGGCATGGAGACAGACTGTCCCAAGTGACTTCTCCATGGTAGCATATAAAACAAGGGGTTCAATTTACAGTATAGCTCTAGCTGTCAAGGTTGTGTCAGTCTTACAGTCTCTTCTCCACAGTCTCAAATGGCAAAGTAAACCAAACAGAAACCTAAATCTTGCCCTGCTACATTATAAAAACAATTGGGTGGATTTTTACTTTCATAACTGATCAGCTGTTTGGCAGATTATTTTTTTTTTAAAGAATTTCTTGTATATAATTACACTGCCAACACTTGATTTAATGTCAGCACATGAGCTGCATGTTGTGACGTCACGCTACAAGGTCAGCAGCACAGTGGTCTCTAATCCTAGCAATGTAACTTAATCAAAACAAGCACTGGATTGGAAGTTCATTTGGATATGAACTTTAAATGCAATCCCATGGCCACTGGTCAGAGGACAAACAAGCTAGATTGTTTAGTACTGAACAAATTTATAAAAAGTAGCTATGTATCATTGTTTTAGGGCCTTACTTCTTCCCCTATCAAATTCAGAGATTTGTAGATAGCGGCCATTCCCAAACCTAATGATACTGGCTGGGAAGGGGTTAACATTTAGGGGCAATCAAGGGCTTAACTGTGTGTCCAACAATGTTTAGTTAATGTAGTGTGTGCATACAGAAGCAGTGTGCCGGTTTTTACTCCCTGCTTTGCAGGGAGAAAAAAAGGCACATCACTGCTGTCTGTAGAGAGCCCTGTGATGTTTACCAACACAGGGCTCGCTTCTGTCATTCGCTCAGGCAGTCAGCGGGTCTCCGACATAAATCAACTGCCAGGACCCACTGATCGGTTTTGTGCTGTAGCAAATGACAGCACAGCCAGGGGCGATGGGAGCACGAGCCCCCTACCCGGACATGCAAATCATATATATTTACGTAATTCCGCACAGCTGAGCCTCTCTGTAGCAGTAAAGCTACAGGAGGTGGTCTGCAAGTGGTTAAATATAATAAGTGGTTCATCATCAAGTCTGACCTACATTTTATATATACTTCAATATATATATATATATATATATATATATATATATATTGCAGCCATTTGCTAAAATCATTTAAGTTAATTTTTTTCCTCATTAATGTACACACAGCACCCCATATTGACAGAAACCACAGAATTGTTGAAATTTTTGCAGATTTATTAAAAAAGAAAAACTGAAATATTACATGGTCCTAAGTATTCAGACCCTTTGCTCAGTATTTAGTATTTGCACCCCTTTGATCTAATACAGCCATGAGTCTTTTTGGGAAAGATGCAACAAGTTTTTCACACCTGGATTTGGGGATCCTCTGCCATTCCTCCTTGCAGATCCTCTCCAGTTCTGTCAGGTTGGATGGTAAACATTGGTGGACAGCCATTTTTAGGTCTCTCCAGAGATGCTCAATTGGGTTTAAGTCAGGGCTCTGGCTGGGCCATTCAAGAACAGTCACGGAGTTGTTGTGAAGCCACTCCTTCGTTATTTTAGCTGTGTGCTTAGGGCCATTGTTACATAGTTACATAGTTAGTCAGGTTGAAAAAAGACACAAGTCCATCCAGTTCAACCATAAAAAAAAATATCGTACAATCCCATATACCCAATTCTATACCCACAGTTGATTCAGAGGAAGGCAAAAAACCCCAGCAGAGCATGATCCAATTTGTTACAGCAGGGGAAAAAATTCCTTCCTGATCCCCCGAGAGGCAATCGGATATTCCCCGGATCAACTTTACCTATAAATGTCAGTACCCAGTTATATTACCGTATATACTAGAGTATAAGCCGACCCGAATATAAGCCAAGGCACCTAATTTTACCACAAAACCTGGGAAAACGTATTGACTCGAGTATAAGCCTAGGGTGTCCATCTGCATGCCTCACTGTGTATCTGCATGCCTCACTGTGTATCTGCATGCCTCACTGTGTATCTGCATGCCTCACTGTGTATCTGCATGCCTCACTGTGTATCTGCATGCCTCACTGTGTATCTGCATGCCTCACTCTGCCTCACTGTGTCCATCTGCATGCCTCACTTTGTCCATCTGCATGCCTCACTGTGCCCATGCCTCACTGTGCCCATGCCTCACTGTGCCCATGACTAGACTGACGTTTAACATGGGAGTCTATGG